>VDFB02008391.1:0-35267 GCA_007258455.2 Sequoia sempervirens
AAATATGGAGATAGTTTTTTTGTTATGATACCTCTTATATATAGAGTTTCCAATAAATAATGCTATGGGAAAACTGTCAAAGAAAAATGAGAGAAAAAAATGATAAAAAAAGAGTAAAAATCAAAAGAGGTATGAATGTTAAAAAAATGAAATGAAAGTTGGCAAACAAAAACAAGCCATGATAATTAATATACAAAAGAGCTATAGAAAAATTGAAAGGAACTATGATCGTGAATGAGCTATAATAGTAAAGGGTGAAGAGGAAATCCAAAGTCACAATCCTAAGGCTACCCTCTTAGAAATTATGATTGCATGAGGATGTGCAATGTGTTAAGTTGGGGGGAATGATGAGAGCCAATTATGTCCCATTTTATGCCACATTTTAGCCTATTTCATATGCCTTCATACCCATTCCCACATTCCATTTCCATTCCATATCATACCATTTTACCATTTTATGTTGCATATGATTAAATATATAAGTGGTATTTAATATAGTTTTGGATAAAATATGGAAATTAATTATTGATTGTATTTAATAATAAGCATTATGATTTCAATCATTGAAAAATATATCTCACAGCATGCAAATTTCCTATCATCAATATACAAACTTCTTGTCACGTTCTTCTCAGGAACCTCTTGTCACCTACACAGTAGAAAATAATTTCAGCTGATTAATTTATTTTAAATAATTATTTATTGTGCTACTCATATGACATGAAATATAATATATTATTTGATGTTGTAACTAATAAAATTATGATGAACGAAGGAAAAAAAAATAGCTATTTTTATGGCACAACAAACTCCTATTTTTATGGTTGGTTTTATTCCAACCCACAAGCCATAAATAGTGCTATAAAATATGACAAGGGAATAGGAGAAAATGCAACAAAATAGGTCAACAAAAAATATAATAGGTGGTGTGGAAAAGAATATGCATAATATTAAAAAAATAATGCAACAAATCCACACACAAAAATAAGAGGAAGGGTGCGAATAGTAAAACAACTTGTAATTTGTTTCACGCCTTATAAGGGAATGTAATATCTATAAAGGGGGGTGAATTAGCATGTTGTAAGGGGGATATTGTATGTAGCTTATTATATCATTTCTGATAAAATAAAATGATTCTTCTAATCACAACATCATAGAAAGGATCGCATCCCATCTCACTTGCAAACCACAAAGAAAGGGCCCACTCCTTGGTGAAGCACAGTGACATTTATTTATTTTTACTATCAATATTTATGTATTATTTATTTTCTATTTGATTTAATTTCAATAGCTTTCAAACTTTAATAGGAGTGTGATTTAAATTCCAGCATCTTTATTATAGTTCATTTTGATAGAAGATTTTATGATTTATGTTTTGAATGTAATATTTCTGTAAAGTTTGATTTCAGTATTATTAATTTGCTGTGGAAGAGCTTATGGTGTGTTTTACTTTTTGCTGTAAATTATTGTTGTTACTGTCACAGATTGCTACTGCTACGGTTGCAGACTTTTTTTGTTTTTTATAATAGTTCTTGGCGAGTTCTTGTCAGAAACATAGAATAGGAAACTTAAACCAAATTTTCACTTATGAAATTTATGTGTGTTCTAGCTGCATTCATCCCCACTTAATTCATTTCTTTCCTCCCTTAGGTATACTACCACGACACCTTTCACAAGCTTACGATCCCCAAATTGACACGTAGACCAAGTCGAAATATTTCTTATTCTTTACCCTAGTTTTGGCCTATCAGTGATGATGCCACATGGCTCATGCCCGCTATCCCTCCACAAGCCCAGATTTGACAGTTGGTCCACTGTGGGCTAGCGGGGAATGATTGAGATTCATTTGTCAGAGCACATAGTAACCGTTGATTTGATCATGTTTAGCCATTGACACCTTTGAATAGTGGTAGGGCCCATGATGAGGGTGAACAAGTGATCAGATCGTTAAACTCTATAAAAAACGTAAGGTGGTAGCTGCATAAGAAAAAAAAAAAATTCGTGCTATGGAAGGGGAGCGATGGAAACTCCCATTTTTCTCACCACAAGACAACAACAAGCCTTTCTTGGGGAAATCAAAGACAAAAGGTTGAAAGGGCTGTTGGTTTCATCTCACCCATTAATTCTATGGGAAACCAAGAAGGTCCTGGGAAAGGAGTTTCTGCTTGCACACTAGAGGTTTAGGGAAAACATAGACATTTCTGCAATGTTTCTTGTGATGATGCTATACATAGGTGTCTCTAAGGCCAAAGTGAAGAAGTTGTGTCAAATGGTATTCACACACACAATGTTGGGGGAGATTGATGAGGCCCTTGGGAACATGGATGACAACCTAATGGTGCCAATGATGTATAATTACTACATGTCATTCGACAATGAAGTTGAGGTCAATAAATTTCCTGTGGTGAGATCCCTCAACCTGATGACATTGGAGAAATAGTGGGGAAAATTTGAAAGAAGCATCAACTTCTCACTAAAGGCTACACAAATGGTGAAGACACCAGTTAGAGGGTGGGCATTGAAATACTTGGAAGAGGAAGGTCTTGCGGGAAAAATGGTTGTAGGTGATGACGACTGGGAACTAGGGACTGGCGAAGAGTGGGTGGAGAACGATGCTAGAGACCTAGAAGCGAAGGACAACAGTCTTGTTCATCACATGTGTGGAGCTAAGTGCCCTATGATTGCAGACTATCTGGAATATAGAAAGATGAAGGAAGCTAGTGCTAATGAAGACTAAGCAAGGTTTGGACTGTGCAAAAGGGTCTTGTCTATAGTATAGTGTGTCTGGTCTAGGGTATATACATAGATGTGTTTTTCTTGAGGTCATTTTTTTTACAGAGGCCATTTTGTAAGCTATAATGATAGAAGGGTAAGTCCGTAGTGATATTCTTTGTAAGTATGGTGGTTGAACTTGATAGTATACGGGGTGGAGCCAAATTTCTCAAATCAAATGTACTCCTTTGATTTAATACAAGGTGTTGTTCCTTAGCAGCTATTAATCAAGCAAAAAAAATCAGTAATAAAATATCAACCATTGATTTTTGGAAATCTAACGGTTCTAGCGTTATTTCGAAGGTTTGAATTCACAAGTCTAGTGCTTCATACATTTGCTTCCAGAATGCAACTATAGTTTTCCATCAAAAATTCATCAAACGGTCGTGGGTTATATTGATTTGCACTGACATCTAGCTTCAAACATAATGAATATGTTGACACTTTTCCCCATCCTAGATAGTTTATAAAGGAATTTGGATGTGTGGAAAATTTGTCACGAAATAGAACAATATGTAGCATTTGATATTTTTTCCACCCACACTATGATTTATTATTGACATACCAATTTATTTCACCAATGAATTTTTCTGTTGGTTTGAGATTATGTTTAATTCGCCAATGTTTTTTCTTCTTCATTTGAAAAAAGGTTTAATTTGCTAATGAAAATATATTTTTTGGTTTGAAAACATTTTTGAATCGCCAACAAAAATATTTTATTTGTTTGAGCACAACTTTAATTTTCCAATAGAAATATCTTGTTGGTTTGAAAACATGTTTAATTCGCCAATGGAAATATTTTATTGGTTTGAAAATTGGTTTTAATTGCCAATGAAAATATTTTATTGGTTTTAAAAATTTCAATTCGCCAAGATTTTCCATAGACTTCTAGTGATTATAAAAGATTCACTAATTGAGATTATTATTTTTCTTGAAAAACAAAAAAAAAATCCAATAAAATTAATATTTTTATCAGAAATTATACAAGATTCGCCAGGATTTTACACCTTCACCGAGGGGGGGTTCTTAAAGTTATCCATGCACATTTGAAAACTTTTAATATTGTGTATGTAGACATTTTAATGAGGATAAGTGGTTAGCCAAGTTGTTTCCATGGATCTTAAATGATTATTCCAATTTTTAATTATTTTCACTTCCTTATGGGCCCATTCACACATTTGAATATTTAAAAAATAAAAGTTAATATGGGTCTTAGAGTTGTAATTTTTGATATATTTAAGTGTTTTAAAGTACCTTGAATAAACACACTAAAGACTATGTTATAAGATTTCAATCCCTATTATCTACAAAGAGTACTCCCTTACATGATTTTGAATTTTAAAATATCTTCACTGAGGAATTACTTAAATCAATTATCGATAATGTGTATCTAAATAGATTTGCATCTTCATGGACTTGTACACACATAGAAAATTGAGTCCAAATTTTTATCCAAAAGTATCTTCAAGTATGAGTCAAAAACTCAAAATGCATCATCATATCATTTAAATTATTAAAAAATATAACTTCTTTTCAAAAGGTTGTATTATGAAGGAAAATGTTTTCCTAGTGGCTAATACTTTTACTTTTCCTTCAAAAAACATCTCCTATGAATTTTACTAAGTTAAAAGAATCATTGGATGATATTATTCAAATATTATTGAGTGATAATTTGACCATTTTTCCTCTAGTACATCCTTTGGACCCAAATATACCACTTCTTAGGAGCCACATAAATATGGTAAGTGCACAAATATGACGAGGAGGGAGAGGGGATCAATTCACTTAGATCCTCCACCACAGATACCTCATCCTGAGGTAGCAGTCAAGGATAGAGCATACTGGGATTCAAGAGATCATGTTTGAGAAGTGCTACGACTCAAGCCAGATAATTTTGAGGGATCCACAGATGGACAGAGAGCTGAGTCATGGCTTCTCAATATAGATAGGTGTTTTGGATTGCGTTCTTATGCAAGCAATATAAAAGCATGATGTGCGGTACTTTTTTGTAGAGGTCTAGCCTCTACTTGGTGGCACTAGGAGGAGCACAAGAACCGCTTATCTATTAACACTCTCACATGGGAGACATTCTTAGAACGATTTTGAGCACGCTATTTTTCTGAGCATTTTCGACAGTGCCGCATTGATGAGTTCCATGACCTTCAACAGAGGGGACTATCAGTAGCATAGTATGAGAGTCAGTTTCTTGAGCTACTATAGTATGTGGACTATATCTAGGATGAGAAGCTTCTCGTCAACCGTTTTATTAGGGGATTGAATGTTGGCATATCAGGACCTGTACGTATGGCTGATCTAGAGAACCTTTGGGTTGTTGTGGAGAAAGCTCTCATAGTAGAGGAGATTCAAGGGAAGTCTCAGGAGGCACGAGAGTGGTTTCCAAACCGCAACTAGAGTACTCAATCACATGGTGTCCGACGACCTCCCCTTCCTTCGAAGGGAGGATTTAGATCTTCTGCAGGACTGTCTAGGCCACAATAGGGTTTTCAGGGTGGTCACTCTAGGCCATGGCAAACTCAGGGTCCTCGTAGAGATCAACATTCTCAGTTACAGGGTGCTACCCTAGCACATTCACAACAATCTAGCCAATGAGGACACAATGGTTCTAGTAGGACTAGGGGACAACAGTTCATTAGAACCTAGCCAATGTAGGTTTATACTAGGGGTACTTGTTATGTATGTGGAGCAGTTGAACACCTAGCTAGGGATTTCCCTCAGGGTCCCATAGTTAGAGGACAACACACAACAGGCTCTGAGTAGACGGTGAGTGATGTGGGCAAGTCCCACAGATTATTTGTGGCAGTCAAGAAATGCCAAGCTAAGCACTAGGCCATAGTTATTGAGACCCCAGGTATGATAGGTGATACTCATGTTACTACTTTGTTTGATTCTGGGGCTTCTGATTCTTTTATAGCCCATTTTTTAGTGGAGCGTAGCAGGCTAGTGGCATCTAGGCAGGACGATAGGCGGAAGGTAGAGCTAGCCTCAGGGGCTAAGGTTTCAGTAGACTTAGTAGTTTGTGATTGCCCACTTTGATTTGGAGGTTTGAATACATTGGTTGATCTTCGTGTCACACCATTGGGCTCCTATGGAGTGGTTTTGGGCATGGATTGGCTTGATGCACATTAGGCTAAGGTATATTTTCATCGGAAGGTAGTTGAGTGTGTGGATGACCTTGGTGTGGCAGTGGTGATTATAGGGGTTTAGAGGCCTATTTCCCTTCATACGATAGCCACTATGCAATTGAAGCGGTGTTTGCGGAAGGTATTCTAGTTGTTTGCAATCACTCTTAGAGATATGGATGAGGAGATTCATTAGAGGTATCCTTGGATGACCATCCCATTCTTAGGGAGTTTACTAATGTTTTTCCTTCTGACTTTCCAGGTATGCCACCTCGTCGATAGATTGATTTTCGTATATATTTGGTGCCAGGAGCTGAGCCGATATCGAGGGAACCTTACAGGATGACTACACACGAGCTTAGTGATCTCAAGTTGTAGTTAGAGGAGTTGCTAGAGAAGGGTCACATCCGTTCGAGTGTCTCACCTTGGGGCACTCTCGTCATCTTCGTTAAGAAGAAGGATAAATCCCTTCGTCTTTGCATAGACTATAAACAGTTGAATAAGGTGACGATAAAGAATCGTTACCCACTTTTGAGGATAGATGATTTATTTGATCAGATGCAGGGAGCCAGAGTATTCTCTAAGATTGACCTTAAGTTCGGATATCATCAATTATAGATTGCAGAAGTAGATATTCATAAGACTTCTTTCAGGACTCGGCATGGACACTATGAGTTTAATGTGGTACCATTTGGATTAACGAATGCTCTTGTGGTGTTCATGAGTCTCATGAATGGAGTATTTCATACCTTCTTGGATCGATTCTTGATTATTTTCCTTCATGATATTCTGATATATTCACATACTAAGGAGGAGCATGAGGTCCACTTATGACAGGTGTTGTAGTGTTTGAGGGAGCATCAGTTATATGGTAGCTTGTTTAAGTGTGCCTTCTTTCATCTAGAGGTCCACTATCTTGGTCACATTATATCTGGTGATGGTATCTCCATAGATCCATCAAATATTAGAGCTATCATGGATTGTCTAGCACCTACTACAGTGACAAAGGTAAGGAGTTTCATGGGTTTGGCAGGCTATTACCATCATTTTGTAGAGGGCTTCTCTAATATTGCACATCCTATCACTTCCCTTTAGCGGAAAGGGAAGAAGTTTGAGTGGACAGATCAGTGTGAGAGGGCCTTTCAGACCCTCAAGGAGCATCTCACTAGTGCTCCTATCTTAGCAGTTCCAAATCTTTTAGCAGATTTGGGTAAACCCACAAAAGTGGTTTACAATTTGAGTGAGGAAGGAAAAGTGGCAAAAAATGACCCCATAAAAAAAAATTGGTTTTTGGGGTTCGAATGAACCCTTTGGTTCGAGCAAACCAAAAAAGGGTTTGAATGAACCCTGGTTCATACGAACTAGTTAAGAAGTACCAAAGTGGACCCCCATCTCACCAAAACAATGAAAACCCCTTTTTTGAAGGGGGTTTGAATGAACCCTAGTTAGCCCAGACACAGGGTTCACCTCAAACCAGTTCGGCGAACCCCCTTTCCACCTCCTGCTCTACTGCTTTAAAGCGAAATTTTTGCCTTGGCTTCAGACGTTGAGGATGAAAATGGAAACTTCATGAACCCATTTGGAATCGAGGTAGTCACAGAGCGAAGGCTATCGGTAGCTATAAATTTTTATATGTTTTGGTTTATTATCTATTTGTTTTTAGTTTTATTAAACATAGGTTTTCTGAAAATGAAGCTCTCTACATTGAAAAATAGAGATTATAAGAATGAAAAAATATGGAGTGCACAGGATATCAGAGTCATGATCTATAAATAAATAAATTTTGATACATACAAAGAGTTACATTATCTTGGATGCGCCTATAATGCGAGATTGTAATTGGTTTTGACTTTTTGAAACTTTGATTAGGAAAAAATATTTAATAAAACACTATCTATCCAAGTGAAGAATTGAATGTCGAGGGTTACAAATCTAAATTAGAAAAGAATTTTAGAATTTTATCCTTCATGGAAAAAAATTGTGTTATCTTTTACGGTGTCCTCCTTAAAATGTTTTTTGAAAAAACTAGTTTTCAGGGAGTGAAAAGGAATTCTGTCCCGTTTGAAATTTTTGAAAAAAAATATTTAGAATCTCACCGGACAAAATATGTCATGAAACTCCCAAGCATCATCTCCTGATTAGATGAAACTCTTCTGAATTTCAAAAGTCAAAACATTCAATGATGTGAGTGTGGATAAGAGTGTCTCATTGATCCCGTCAGATCATTTTAAATTTCAGTCAGGCCAGTGTGAGAGGTGTTGGATGGAGTTCTTATGTGAGTACGACTTTGATGTGCATTACATCAAAGGGAAGGAGAACGTAGTTGTAGATGCATTGAGTAGGAGGCGTAATGAGATACCATCCATGACATTGAGCATTGATTTGAGGAGTCATATTTTACAACACCTTCCAGAGGATGAGTGGTATATGCTAGTTCAACAGGAGATCCAATCATAGAGGGCCCTTAAGGGAAAGTTTTCAGGATATACTTTGGAGTCTGATGGCTTGCTACATCACATAGGGCATATCTATGTACCTAGTGTGGGTGACCTATGCACAATTATACTATCAGAGGCACACAAGGCACCTTATGCAACACATCTAGGGGTAAAGAAGATGCATGCCGATTCGAGACAACTATATCATTGGACAGGGATGCAATGAGACATTGCAGATTTTGTGACTTGATGCCTTGAGTGTCAAAGAGTCAAGGTAGAGCACCAACATCTAGCATGACTTCTTTACCCGCATAACATTCCAAAGTGGAAATGGGACACCATTTCAATGGATTTCATTATTGGTCTACCTTTTTCCTCACATCGCCATCATGCCATCATGGTGATTGTTGAAAAATTGACCAAAGTAGCCCATTTTTCACCCGTGCGTATGACATATACAACTCCACCAGTAGCGAGGATCTTCCTTGATGACATTGTTAGGTTACACGAAGTCCCTCACAGGATTATATCAGATAGGGATTCGCTTTTCACATCTACATTTTGGACATCATTGCAGCAAGCATTGGGCACTCAGCTGAACTTCAGTTCAGCTTACCACCCTGAGACAGATGGTCAGGCTGAGAGGGTGAATCAGGTGTTAGAGGATATGCTACACATGTATGTGATGGATCACCAGTCTTGTTGGGAGGATTATCTATATTTGGTTGAGTTTTCCTATAATAATGGGCATCACAGTTCCTTAGGCATGCCACCATTCCAGGCATTGTATGGAAGACCATGCAGGACTCTTTTGAGTTGGGACAGGATAGAGGGCAAAGTAGCTATTGGGCCAGAGTTTGTATAGGATATGGAGGGACAGGTGGTCTTGATTAGACAACATCTATAGGAGGCACAAGATCGTTAGAAGAAGTATGCCGATGCAAAGAAGGTTGATAGGAGCTTCTCAGTTGGAGGCTGTTTATTTCTTAGAGTGTGGCCACACAAGAGTTCAATCCGTTAGGAAAGGGCTCTAAGCTTGCACCACGGTTTGTAGGTCCTTTTGAGATATTGGAGTGGATAGGTCCCATAGCTTATCGTCTAGCCTGTCACACATCCATGATGTGTTTCATGTATCAGTTTTACAACGTTATGTGCATGATGCTTCTCATGTGTTGGATTGGGATGCTTTGCAGGTGGAGTTGGATGTTCAGTTAGCTTTGGAGCCCATCCGCATTTTGGCTTGATAAACGTTGGCTCTTCGAGGCTGAGAGCTGGACTAGGTTAGGGTCCAGTGGGATTGCTATGGCGAGGTAGCAGCCACTTGGCTCTTTCCATATAGGGTAAGTGCACAAATATGGGGGGTGAGAAAAGGGTCTCAAGTGGCCACTTATTTTTTTCTTCTGAAATCAAGAAATGCTGACATTGGATGAGAAATTGAAGATAGTTACACTCAAAATTTTAAGATGCAAAAAAAAAGAGTCCTAGTGCTTCAAATCTAATTTATAAACTAATATTTTTTTTTAAAATGGAAGAGATTAAGGGGTTCAAAAAGGTGGGCCACATAAATTGGTCATTTTTTTCAAAAAACATAACATAGCGTCTGGTGTGGCCCCCCTAAAATGTTAATTTTCTTTTAGTATTTTAAAAATCACTTTAGTGAGAAATTAGCTATCATATAGTTTATCCCCAATTTTTTTGATAATTTTTTAATGAATATATGATTTTTTTACTAATTTTCTAAGTGGAAACATCTTGAAAAAAAGAAATTTGAGCGTGGTCCCCCTAATTTTTTTTAAAAAGAATCAATTTTTTTTTTTGAATATGTGTAGAATGGAGTTTAGTTTCTAAAAATGTAATTTATTTGAAATTTCAATGAACGATTAAAGAAAAAAGTAAAAAATACCAAACATTGGCTTTTGACAAAAACTAGGTACACCAACAAAACAAATTAAAGATGAAAGCCTTAACATAGTCAAAATGTGAAAAAATTACATGGTTAGATAGCTAAGAGAGAGCTTAACATTGCCCAAGCATTTTTTATTGACCTTGAAACACGTGCAAACTTGACGGGGAGCACACTTGAGATTATGTGAATATTTTTAGAATCTAAAAAAGCACATCTTTGGGTGTTGGAAAGTCAATTCAAGCCTTTGGGTTGGAAATCCAAGGAAAATCCAAGCCAAAGACTTGGAACTTCCCAAAGTAGAAAAAAATATGAGCGTGTTATAACTTGCTCATCTTATACCTTGTTTTAACTTTCTTATTGTATGTTTGTTTGTTTGTATGTATGAATATATGTTTGTATGTGTGTATGTTTGTATGTATTTATGTTTGTATGTATGTATGTTTGTATGTATTTATGTATGTATGTTTATATGTATGTATGTATGTATGTATGTATGTATGTATGTATGTATGTATGCATGTATGTATGTATGTATGTATGTATGTATGTATGTATGTATGTATGTATGTATGTGTAATGGCATGAATTTGTACCCCTTGCAACTTCCACATTTACACACCTCCTATCTTAGAAAAATTAAATCTAATGATGCTATTCCACATTCCTCATTTACTTCCTATCCACTTGGCAGTTGTTTTTTGTGTTGGTGGAGGATATTTTTTTAGGGACACTAGCGCGATGTGTGCACATCTACATGGTGTGTTGTTGTCCTGATAGGATTCCTTCCTCTAGAATTTTTAGAGGCATTACAACTCTCTAGTAACGTTTATGTGCCCTTGACCGACCTCTAATGACTCCTTTGCCTCCAATTTCACCTTTATATCTCATTCATTCTCTTCAACTTCTTAATCAATCAGACATTAGAAAACTCTTTCTTCACTCTTTTCACAACCTTTTCATAATGTTCTCACCTCCATTGAAGCAGCAAGTTGGTGTTTTGTGGACTCAATCTCTTCGTTGTTGTGGAAATGTCAACATTTGCAAGCTTATGAGATCACTCCTTCTCCCATTTGCCTTGAGTGCACATGGTTGAAGGTGATATTGTTATATCTTCCATTCACTTAGCATCATTGTGTTGTTTTCATAACATATTGTTGTTTAGCATAATGCATAGTAATTCCATTTCAATACCTTTCTTTATCATATTTCTCTATTGTTTCTATACTACTTGTATGTGGAGGTGGAAACACAAAAGCAAGGGACTGACCGCGATAGTCCTCTATACATAACCCCAACATTTTTTTTGTCTTGTGTGTGTAGGTTGCTTGTGGAGTGAAGACTTTGAAGATATCAAATCATGGGTAGGAGGGTGCACTTTCCTCACCCTCTTTCTTGTCAATTCATAGATTAGATCAAGTTAAAGTATTCTTATTGTTATTCCATTATTTAATTTCTTTCTATTTATGTTATTACATTAAACCATATTTGTTAGGTCATTAGTAGGTTTCTTCAATTTCTAGAATATACTTTACACTTTTTGCCCATACAGATGCTAGCACCCAACTAAGATGCAAGCGGGCCGCATTGTCATCCGTGACCCGTACTGAAGTCCTTTGGCAGTGAGTTACCTAAGTTGTAGTCTAGACTCTAGGAACCTGCTCACCTGATTTCCTAAACCTCTCGGGTTGGTAGAAGGAAAGAGGTAGATCAGTTTTCCTTCCTTTTCATCCCTTTAAATATTAAACCTATCTTAAATAATCCCTTAGCGTGAGGTAGATTAGGGTAGCTAATTGTTCTAGACCCTCCCATGACTTGGGGTCTTGAGTAGTTGGTCCCCCTCTACATTTTAGTAAACTTGATGTGAATTGTTTTGGTTCCATATCGTAGGGTTGAAGGAGTCTTCTCTCATGTTCTAGGTGTGTTGTAGGTGTGTGCATTGTAGGATTTGTAGCCTTGCAACCCAACCTATGACCCCTAGTAGCATAGCTAGAATAGTCCCTAAATATTGTGAAGAAAAACCTAGAATAGGTCACTGTCTAATTGTTAAAAACCCTTGGGGGCTTCTGAGAAAGTCCTTTCTAGTGTACGTAGAAGATGGCCTCTTTCATGCATCTTCCCATCTTGTCTGTGCATCCTATGAATGGGTATCTTGCTATAACCTTTATATCATAGGACTTGCCGATGAATTATAATAGAGAACCCTCTCCTTTGTACATTCCCACTTGTATCAATAAGAATATTGTGATTGGTGTTCTCGTTGATCCTACGTGTCAGGTTAATGTTATCACAAAATAGATTATGTTAATAAAATTATTACATAAGGATGGGTACGATGAGTCTAAAAGCACTATACATACACATGATGGGATTTCAGTCCCTCCCATTGGTTCTATCACCCTTTCAGTCTTGGTTGGGCCTAGAACTATGAATGCCCTTTTCAACATTATTTTGGAGTCTGACCTATTCAAAGTGAAGCTAGGCATTTCTTGGTTAGTTTCCATGAACATGGTCTCTTCAATGATCCATAAGTGCTTGAAATTCTCTCATGAGGGCTTTGTGCACATTGTGCACGACATTGGGTACAAACCCCTGGTGCTGCATGGGGTTTATTCATTAGATCACTTCTGGCCTACCCTTATTGGTTAGCTTCCTCCAAGGATGGACCTATTGTATCACACTTACGTAAAATACAAGAATGGGGAATAGCATCAAAGGTGACCTATCCTCCTTCTCCTTATGCTATTTCGGTTAAGGCTTCTATGATAGTGCAACATCAGGCAGTTGTTGCCTCTCGAAAGGAGGAGAAGTCTGCTCAAGAGCCTTCTTCCTCTGTAGTTCCACCTCCTATCCTATTGTGGCACCCTTGACTTCCGCTCTAGCATCTATTGTGGAATTTGATGGTGCTCGCTTGGTAGAATGCTAATCGTCAGGTGTTCGACCTTCCTATCTTAACCAAAATACCTCAACCCATCTTGTATGGTAAGGGGAAGGGTCCTCGAGGTGGCCTCTATGGCCTCCTATTTCTCCCATCACCTCGATCTTGCTTTCGGCTCCCCCTACAAGAGTGGATGACCCTCACCCTAAAAGGTTGCAAGTTTTCATTGCTCCCTTGGTTGAGCCTCCTCTCCTAATGTCCCTTCCAGATATCCCACATTTTCCCAAGCCCATGGATATGCCGAATACCTTGGTGGTGTTCATTGCAGTTTTCTCTACTTCTTCCTCACCTTTCACTTCATCTATTGGGATCTCACATCCTAAAATGAAGCAAAAGTTGGAGGATGACCCTACTTATAATGGGGGTCAAAAGAAGGGATCTCCTTCTTTGGAAGCTAATTTTTCTTTGGCTTGTACCATCCTAGTGATGGGGGCAGCCTCGACATCCCTTGAGCTTGTCACTACCCCTGAGTCTTTTGATGAGGCCAGTAGTGGATCTCGAGTGCCTCCTTTGTCACCCGCTTAGTTGACACATGCCACTCTCGTCAAGTGCATGTTCAACTTAGTAGATGATGTTCCGACTCTGTCGGTGATTTTTGCAAAATCAATGATGTTTATCTCATAGGATTTGAGTGAAGAAGACCTCAAGGGGCCCTCTTCCTTGGATCTTATCACAGGAGAGTTGGAGGGTGCTCCCCTTGCTATCATGCCCTTGCAAGCTCATCCACCTTACCCTTATAATGATGTAGATTGGGAGAACAATGACCTCTTGGTTGATGAGGACTAGGAGGGAACCTCTTCTTTACCTATAGATTAGATTTGTGTATGTGTTGTGTTTCCCTTGTGTTTTTTTTATATGTTCCTGGAGGACCCTTGTCACCCTTGTAGGTGCTTGGATATAGGAGTGTTTTGTGTCGTAAACTTATTTAATTTTCCACATCATTCTGATAGGATATCATTAGGTCCTAACACTTTAGTTGATAAATACATTAATATATCGACTGGGTAGTGTTCGAAGTCCATATGCAATAGAAGACATCTTGACTATCTCTCTCAGGTTTCCTAAATGTTGGACAACTGAAATACAACTCTAAACTAAGAGGCCACTAAACTTAGAAAGTAGGAAATCATTTATCTAGAAATCTTGAAATAAATAAACTAGAAAGTAGAAAATTATGAATCTAAAAAGCATAACGATTAAACTAGAAATCATGGAAATGATTAAACTAAGAAACGTGTAAATTGTTGAAGAAGAAAAGCTTGTAAGAAACTATGAAACATCGAGCTAACAAAAGATAACAATCTTAACAATTAACAGAAAATAATTTAACAATATGAAGCAACTGAAAGGAGGTGCTCCAGAACTTTAGACAATAGAACTTAAAGATTACAGACTCAACTACAACCTGTGGGATTAATCTTGATAGAATTACACACATGGCAATAAACTTCAATTCCAATTATCATTTACTAAATGAAAGTAACAAAATTAAAAGTAAAATACTTATCTATCTAATCTACAATCCCTCGAGTGGCCAGCTCTCGGGTGCTCCTACGCCTAGCTCAGATCACATACACTGGTAACTCCAAAATTACTTCATTCAAAATAACTTCATTCACATTACTCAGTAACTCCAAAGATAATGGGAAAAACTCATTTTATTCATATTAAGAGTGTAACTCAGAAAACATAGTGACAACATAATGATATTCTTTTGTATATCATTGCTTTCAACAGTTACATATTTATATAAGAACAGCTAACAAAATCCTATATTTCAGTTGGTAAAGTCTTCAACTGATTATCAACAAATAAAAGACTTTAAATCCCATGACATGAAACATTAAAGGGCTTGAAATGAGCCATAAATTCTTCGAACTGAAAATAACAAAAACTACAAAAACTCGGTCCATCATGCATTCTCCTAAAGTTCTGATGCCCATTCTTCAATGGTTGTCTTCAATGGTGTTGAAGTCTATGTTGAATCTCTTTGACTGGAATTATAACCAATTGTGTTAATTAAACTATATAATGCTCAAAAAATAAACCATTAAGTCAACGCGAGTTAGCTTATTTCAATTAATTTCAATAAATAAAGATTATACACCTTTTCACAAAAGAAAGTAATTACTTATTCTAAAGAAAATTAATTGGAAGGGTAAGGATGGTTGAAAGATGTGAGGTTAAGTTTTAGTCCATTATATTGATGAGGTTATTTTTACCTCATCATTTCCTCCCCTTCCTAAGCCTGGGCAGGTCCTCCTACTCTTTGTTGTGCTCCCTACCCTTCATTTCCACAATTCTTGTTCATCTCCTCATATCTAGCACTGAGATAATAAAATTCATCTACCTCTGTGTCCAGATCCTTAGGTTCCCTTAGAAATCCCTGATGAAAAGTAACCCTTTCTACCCATCTCTCAAAACTATCATCACTTTGATCTGTGTTGATATATGTTGCAGGGGGTGGTGAAAGAAGTAGAGGAGGTCTATACCTCATGCAAATCTAGTTAACCTTTAATTTCTCAAGGATATCGGTCAAGGCTACTGCCCTTCTATAGGACCATCTAATATTAAGAGGTGGAATTACCTCTCTTTTCTTGAGATACATAGGAAGAGTAGTATACCTTTCTTCACATGCATGCCAAGCTTTCCCTATCAACTTTGGTCCTTGATCTTGAAAATGATTATGACACAATGAAGGTTATTGTTATATCTATTTTGTACATTCTCTTTCAACTGAACACCTAGGAACTGTACCTTGAAATAGAAAGGATTTTTGTGGGGGTATCTCATTTGTAATCCAACGGTTCTCTCTGCATGTGAATACTCCCTTGACCGATCCTTCCATTGAATTTGATTATGCATTGTAGATAGGAATGATCTCAACTAAAATTCACCCACAAATAAGTTGACATAAAAATATGTATAATCTTCTAAGAGAAGATTATGGACAAAGAATTCACATAATCAATCATGTTGATTAGGAGTTGACTCAACAAATATCTTGACAAATTATTTATCATTAGGATCATGTGGCTAGTTATTGTGAATTCTAAGTAACTTCCATATTAGGAGTTGTTCATTGAGGAACATAGAATACAACCTAGATGGTCTTCTACAAGCCAACAATAACTAACCTATTTGACAAGCATCTTGTTTAGCTCTATACACTTGGTGAAATGATTCTTTTAACAATACTAGCTCCTTTTTTAGCCTATTATTTTCAAATTCTACATCCCTTAGGAAGTAGCATCTCTCCATCCATTTCATCAATAATGGAGGGATACGTACCTGGAACTATTCTAAAATAGTTGGTTTGGTTTGTGTTCCCTTGGATTCCATTATTGGGTTGGTGTCACTTTCTTGCAAGTCCTACTCTAACCTCACAATTCTACTCATAGAAGCATTAAGTTCAATTCTATACTTGCTTCTTTCTTCTTCAAAAGCATTAAACATTTTCATAAAATTATTTTTCAAACCTTGGATGTTCTTGTCTTTCTCAGACAGATCAATCATATGTTGTTTGCTTTCCTGATTCCATTACTATATTTGATATTGCAACTACTCAATGACCTTATCATTTTGCTCCATACGCATTGTCAATTTTTCAATCTCTTGATCCCTTTTACTTATAATTGCAGCATGTGCCTCAATTTCTTCTTGCTATTGGGTGATATGTTCTTCATTTCTCTATAACCGGAATTTTAATTCAACAATTTCTGCTTCCAATTTTTCTAATTCTTTTCCTTTCTAACCGGACTATGCATCCCCTGTTTAACAGAAAAAGGTGGATTGGTAATTTCCATATCAACATGAAGTACATTTTCCTCAATACTAGGTACATTTTCAACTCTATCAAGAAAAGGGGAGAATCGTCGCATAGGTTCATCTTCAATATCCACAAAATGTGGTGATTATACTTTTCCCTTTTCCTATTCCATTGGAGATGGTGTTCTGTTCTCTTCAGCCTTGGGGGATTCATCAACTTGTTTCTCTATTTCACTTATTTCCTCATCACCAGGCTGATTTTTCATTTTCCAATATTTTTGTTTGAGTCTTGGGATTTTTCTTTTTAGAGGTACTTCATGTATCATAGGCCGTAGTTTCATTAGACTCAACAGACAACCTCTTGCTTCTCCATAGAGGAGGGGTTGTTTGGATAGTGACTTTAGTCTGCCTCTTCCTCTTACGAGGAGGCTCTTCTCCTTCTCCAGAATGCACAATTTCTACATCCCCTGATTGTCCTAGGGTTTCTAACACATCAGGAAAATTTTATGGAACATCGCCGCAAGAAGATTTTGACATTTGTTGGGATTCAGGAGCACCTAAGGCTTCAGAGGAGGGTTCTTCTAAAGATTGTTCTCTTTGTTTAGATGACTCGCCCTCCTCAAGTGGTCTTTCAGACTCCACTTTTTCAAATTTTCATAGAAATTTCTGCCACTTCTTTTCTGGCTTTTTATGAAAGTGGTACTTACATATCAATTGAATAAGGTTGTGGTGTTTGAGTGGCCCTATCCTAACTTTATATTTTTCCATCATGGTGGTAACTGAATGACACAAAAATGTTGGTAAATTAACCCTAAGAGAAGGGTCTTCAATGCCATGGCACAAGTGAATAAGCAGATGGAAAGGGGGTCCTACTACCATGGTTATTTGTCCTTCATAGGTAAAATATTCTATTATCTAAGCTACAACGGTTCTCCAGGGTTTTGGGATAGACATTCTGTGAAAACCTTTGTTCTATCCCCTAGTACTTATGGTGATTATAGGTTGAGGCTCCCCCTCCCTATGAAACAATTCTACCATTCTTTGATAGGTAATATTGGTAGTTTCATTCAGATCAATGCCTCTATTCTCAAGACCAGAGAGACGAGCAATACTTTTTGAACTTACCCAGAAATGTTTGCCACATACCACAGTTTGTCCATATGCAAAGTTTTCTATGAATTCCTTTACCAGCTGCTTGGTATATCCCCCAAAAAAAATCATAAATTCAAGCCACCCAACTTTTTGAAAGATGCTTGTAATATTACTCAATGCCAACAATTGAGCTGTTGAGGTTGGTTCATACTTTTTCTTGGCTCCTCCCATTTTATCTTCCCTTGCTACTCTGCTAAATTCTACAGAAATTTTGTAATGCTCTCCTTGTTTCAATCAACTAAATTACAGATGAAAAGGGACACAATTTTGATATAACCAATGGAAAATGAATTAACTACCTTACTTGAGTCCTTATTGAGTAATCATGACAATTTTCCATGGGAAATTGTGCAACCATTGGCATACTTCTAGCAATCGTGTGATGACACAATTTTCAAAATTGAGAGATGGAATGGTTCATGCCAATTAATTAATCTCTATTCAAAATAATTACTAATTTTAATTAAATAAAACCATACACACCTTACGTCTTGTCATTAAATCAAACATCCCTCACATTTTTTTGATATAATAGGATAGTTACATAATTTGGTGAGGGTACCAGCATATAATTATGACATGGATGGGATGGTTTAAATGATGGCAAAAATTATTATGACAAAAAGGTTGTCATAATAATTTCATTTATTATGGAAAGATTTGATATGATATGGTGAAATGACAATTAGGGAGTGGATCTTGAGGTGGTAACAAAATTTGAATGATGGGCATGTGTAGAACTTTGGAGAATCAAAATAATGAGAAAGGGAAAAAGTTTACAAAAATCTAGGGAATTTCCAAAAAATGCAATCGGGGTGGAAGAAGAAAAAGTTCTAAGACATAGTTGAGAGATCTCGTTGGAATGCAGCAACAAAATTGAAGATCCCACAACATCGTCAAAAGATGCATCCAGAGCAACAACCAATTTTTTTTGGAGCATCATCAAAAGATGCAACTGGAGCAGCAACCAAAAATTTCTAGAGCATCATTGAAAGATGCAACCAGAGCAACAACCAAAAATTTCTGAAGCATTGTCGAAAGATGCAACCAGAGTAGCAACCAAATAAGTTCTAGAGCATCATCGAAAGATGCCACTGGAAGGAAGAAACAACACAATTTTGAAGCATCAATAGAAGATGTAGCTAGAAGGAAGGAACAACAAAATTCCAGAGCATCATTGGAAGATGCAACCAAAAAAAGGAAGAAGAATGTGACATTTTGGGCTTTGACTTCCTGAAGCATTATTGAGTGATGCATCATAATGCAAGATCAGAACGAGGAACAACATAAGTTAGTTGTAAAATTTCTGTAGCATAATAGAAACCAAGCCAACAAGTTATGGAGCATCACAACAACCGATCCAACAAGTTCCGAAGCACCGTAGCAAGGTGCATTAAAATTTTTGTTTACTAAAGAAATGAAGTCCTAAAAAATATAGAAAAAATTTAGCCAAATCCAAATGATGAAGTTGATGAAGAATTTGAAAGAAACATTTTGAAATGAAGTAAATTCATACACATGTTTTTTTTTTTAATGGGAAAAACTATATTGACTCTGCCATAGTAGATTCAATGCATTGGTTTTCTCCCTACATTTCTACCATTTTTGTAAATTCCTCTTTATTAACAAGCTTATGGTAGATGCGTAACTAGTGTCCATTAACTAAGAGAGTTCAGGTATCACCATCAATGGGTTTCAACTGAATCAAACCATTTGCAAATACCTCAAAAGTTTCATATGGTCCAAGCCAATGCATTCTAAGTTTTCCTTGGTGATCCTTGTATCTAGAATCAAACAATAGTCCCCAATCCCCATTATGGAATTCTCTCTCCTTGATATGCTTATCATGCCAAACCTTGCGTTGTTGTTGCACCAGCTCGGTTTGATGGATGACATCCAAACATAGTTCATCCAATTCACTAAGCTGTAAAACTCTCTCTATCTGGGCTCATTTAAGATCTATACCCAACTCCATGGCTATCCTGAGGGTTTGCAATTTAGATTCAATGGGAAAGAGAGGTTTCTTCCCAAAAACTAACTCGTATGGATTGTACCCGGTAGTTGACTTCCATGTGGTGTTATAAGCCCAAATGACTTCAGGTAGTTTTTGAGCCCAATCTTTCCTTCCTGATGAAACTATTTTTGTTAAAAAAAATTCTAATTCCATGTTAGTGACTTCAACCTATTCATTCACTTGAGGATGGTAGGGTGAGGACTTCTTATGGCTCACCTGGAAATGATCGGTGAAGGCTAACAAAACTTTAGACATAAAATGGGGGCCCTAATCTGTGACGATTGTCTTAGGAGTTCTGAATTTGAGGAAAATTTTGTTGCAAAGGAAATTAGCTACTTGTTCCTCCCTAGCAACTCATAGAGCTTGCACTTCTTCCCACTTAGTTAGGTAGTTGGTACAGACCAAAATGTACTCTTTTCCTTGTGAAGGAGGGTCTATAGGGCCGATAAAATCTAGTCCCCATTTTTCAAATGGTTCAAGGACTACCTAAGGCTGCAGGGGAATTTCATTAGATGCAGTTGGTCTTCCTAACCTTTGACATTCATCACATCTGTGAACATATTTCTTGATATCCTTATGCATAGAAGGCCAGTAGTATCCCACTCCCAAAATCTTATGGGTTGTCCTTTTAGCAGAATAATGCCCTCTAGAAGGATCATTATGATAGGCTCTAAGGATACTATAGGTCTCATCTGCCCTAACACAATGTTGTAGAACCATATTAGGTGCACATCAAAATAGGACCCCATTAATCCATTTGAAATGGAAACTTTCTCTAACAAGGCATTTCTTCTGTCTTGATGAAAAATGAGGTGGTACTTCTGTAGTGCTCAAGTAGTTTGCAATACCGACAAACCAAGGAGTTTTAGTAGAGATGGCGAACAAATTTTCATCTAGGAACTCATCCTATACTGGAGCATAATTGACATCATGTTTAATTTGGGATAAGAAATCCACAACTACATTAGACTTCCCTGGTTAGTCAATAATTGTTATGTTGAATTCCTGGAGAAGAAGCAACCACCTAATTATCCTCGCATTTACTACAAGTTTATTCATAAGGCACTTGATGGCTGAGTGATTTGTGTACACTGTGACTTTGTATCCCATGATATAATGTCAAAATTTATTAATTGCATGAACTACAACCAAGAATTCCTTCTCCGTTGTGGTATAATTCCTTTATGTTGGAGTCAAATTCTTACTAATGAAATATATGGCATATTTTCCCCTATTCTCATCTTCTTGTCCTAATACTGCTCTAATGGCATCATCAGATGCATCAGCATAGATATGGAACAAAAGGTTCCAATTAGGTCCACGAAGGATAGGAGAAAAATGAGTTTCTCCTTGATGATTTTAAATGTTGACTAACACTTAGGTTTCTTGATAGACTCTACGTTCTTCTGAAGAAGGGAAAACATAGGGGCTGCGATTTTGCTAAGATTTTCTATGAATCTTTGATAGTATCCAGCATGCCCTAAGAAACTTCTGACATTGGTCCGGGTTTTTGGGGTCTCAAGCTATTGTATTACTTTGATTTTCTTAGGATCAACCTTAATCCCTTCAGCTGAAATATGGTGTCCCAACACTATTCCTTGTTCTACCATTATTAGACATTTCTTGTGGCTTAGGGACAAACGATGATCTTCACATTGCTTCAACACCTTATATAGATTTTGGAGAGCCTCATCAAAGGTTGAACCATATATAGTGTAGTCATCCATATAAACTTCCACACACTCATTCACTAACTTAGCAAATATAGCCAAGATAGCTCTTTGGAATGTTGCAGGAGCATTACATAGCCCAAAAGGAAGAACCCGATATGCAAATGTCCCCCAAGGGCAGGTAAAAGACATCTTATCTTGGTCTTTTGCTACTACCTATATCTGGTTATAACCACTAAATCCATACAAAAATGAAAAATATTTCCTCCCAGCCAAGTTTTCCAACACCTGGTCTACAAATGGTAAAGGAAAATAATCCCTGCGTGTTTCTTTGTTAAATTCCTTATAGTCGTATTGGCATGGTGTGATGGTTTATAGGTGGCATTTTTGTTCTTGCCACCAAGGTTCAAACCCCGTTGGGGTGGTATTGTTGAATGGTTGTATTCCCGTTCATAGCTTCGGTAAAAAGCGTTTACCCCTTGAATAAAAAAAGTTCCCTATAGTCTATGCACACTCTCCACTTTCCATTTTTCTTTGAAACCACTACCAAAGGTGACACTCATTTACTGTCAGAAATCGGATAAATAAACCCCACTTGTAGGAGTTTCTCAATTTCGGTTTTAATAATATCTTTGAAGGAAGGATTGAGTCTCCATTGTGGTTGGTGAACAGATCAAACATCCTTAGTATAGATATGATGAGTACACACACTTGGGTGTATTCCTCTCATATCTATATAAAAATCTTTAGATCTATTCACCAGGGTATCAAACAATTTGTGTTCTTTCAACTTAGTCAACCAACTATTAATGTTCAAATTTTTTCTAGAAGCAACATAATGGTTTTAACTCCCAGGTGGTTGGATGTGATAATATACATGGGCTTGTCAAGGTATTAAGAGGACAACTATGAGGTATGGTTTTATGAAGTCTGGTAATGTCTGCAAAGAAATGGTGCATTTTTGGAACTAAGTTTGTCAAAGGACAAGGTAATCCCATGAAACTAGTATTATCAAATTCTGTGTGGTATACATTGATTGGGTGTCCTAGGATCTCCTCTACATCCGTCATCTCCTCACCACTCGAATCCATAGTAATATTTTCCATGTTTTCCAATTCATCCTCTAATTCTTCACCATCCTGTTTGATGACTACCATGGCCAGTGAAGCCAAATTTTCTTGTCCGTTGGGACTTTTTGGTTCATCAACCCATACTTTATTATGTTCAAAAGGCTTGGTGGGAGGATACAAAATAAATTTTTTCTATTAGGACCATGTGAAATGGTCACTCCTCCCTCTCTGCAGTCAATTTTGGCTACAACAGTAGCCAGCCATGGTCTTTCGAGAATTATTGGATAACTTTCTTTAGGTTTATGGGACTCAATTATTTGAAAATATTTTGGATATTCCCATCCATCTACCTTAACAAGAAATTTTTTAATGATTCCCTTGGGAATAGTTATGGATTGGTTTGCCATTTGTAAGACTGTAGTTGTGGGACGTAAATCAGTAAGTCCCAATTTTTTCATCACATCGACAATCATTACGTTTATGGTTGCTCCAAGGTCCACCAAAGCATTAGGTAGTGCTACCTCATTAACTATTCCTGTTATAAGTGGACTACCTAGATCATCATATTTTAGAGTAATGGTCATTCTAGCCAACAAGTTAGCTAGATAACCATTTATGTGGATAGTATTGATTCATTTTGGTTTCCTCCTTGAAATTTTGATACACAACTATTTGATCAGTTGGTTCAACTCAGGAATCTCCTTAATCGCTTGTAGCAAAGGAACTTCAATCCACAACTATTTAATTTCTTGTATCAACATAGCTTTGGTAGATGTGGTCATTTTCAGAGTATCTTTCATGATGATTGGTTTCAGACGCTTCGAAAAAGGCGCTTTAGTTTTATCTTTAGGAGTGGAGTCCTTTAAAGGATCAGTTGGAGACTGACCTTCCTCCTCCTAAGGTAGGTTGAAAGCTCCAGCTGAAGATGGCGGATCAAGATTATTTTGATTAGCTTCTGGGGCTTGTTCTATAGATGTGGGTGTTGTTGTAGTTGTCTCAACAAACTTCCTAATAGGTTCATTTAGAATTTCTTCAATAGTCAATTGCGAAAGTGTTTTCCCATAACTCAATTGTAAGTTTCTACAGTGTATTGCATTAAGTCTAGTGACATTGTCTTGTTTTGTGGAATACACTGGAGCATTCGAGCGACTGTTCTTGGGGTTCAAATTAGGTTGCGCCAAAAGTTGTGGTTGGTTAACTTATTTGTTTTGTTGAGTATTCTGGGGAGGTGGTAAAATATTTGTTGTTGAGTAGGAATCCTTCTGGGACCATTATAAAACTGATGCTGAGGTTGATGCCATCGAGGAACAAGATTCTGAGGATACCACTGTTGTTGAGGCTGGTTAGGCCATTGAGGATTACCCCAAGATCAATTTTCCCATTTAGGTGGTCCCCAAGGATAAGTTCCCCAATTAGGTGGTACTGGAGGTGGTTCCTGAGGCTAGGGTGTTGCCCATTGATTATTATTCTAGTTGGGTTGAGGTCTCTGATTAGGGTTTAAATTATGGCCATAGGAAAATTTCCCTCCAGTTCTTTGATTTACAACATTGATTTCTTCCTCAATCAGGGGTGTTCTTTTCTTAGAATTCTTGATGGCATTCAAAAGCTCACACTGATAAGTGGGGTGACTCTTGTCACAAACTTGGAAAATATCATTTTTGTCAACTTTTTCCAAAGGGAATTCCCTTAGAAAATGTTTGTTTTGGCACCTGGGGTAGTAAATGGACAAAGTCTCAGGATTTCGCGTTTTAGCCTATATGCAATTTAGTTCGGTGTTTAGCTAAACAAAAATATCAGTCTTGAGGTTGGTTATCTCTTCATGTAGTTTTCCTATTTCATTGGAACCTTTGAAGAAAGTAGAATTTCAAATACCTCCTTGAGTATGAGAGAAATTCTGACACAATTCAGTAATATCATCAAGCCCCAGTTAGGACGTCTCCTTTCCCCATTAAATCCAACTCCTTCAAGCTTCGTCATTGAGACCCTTAAGGAATAGGGTCTTTAGAATATCAAGACTTATGAATTCTCCACCACAGCGCTTGGATAAGAAGATAAACTTGTCTATGTAATCCTCTAACTTTCATCTTCATTTTTCCTTATTTTGAACAATTCTTCTTTCCTATCGTTGATCCTACAGTAACTTTGGTATTTCTCCAAAAAGGCATACTCCATTTCATCCCAGAAGGTTATCGACTGAGACACTAATCCCATAAACCAGTGCATGGATGAGTCTTTCAAAGTAGAGGGAAAAATATTTAATTTATGGTTGTCACTCTTGTAGTCATATGTTTGACAAAAGACTTTAAACTCAAATAGAAACTAATCAGGGTCTTCAGTAGACAAACCTCGAAAGGTTGGCAAGAAGGCTAGTGAGATATTTTTCATGGTCGTGTCGTCATTTGCATCAATAGTAATAGGATAAGTGAATGTGTGTGGTGGTGGAGGGTTATTGTTAGCAGTATTTCTACGGTCACAAATGATGTTTAAGGGAATGTGGTCCTCTTCAAAATTTTCTCAGTTGGGCGAGGCTCTAGAGTTTGTAAAGGAATACACTCCTCTACAACTATGTGTTCTCTTTCTATGGTATGTGGGAAGGTCTCAGGTTGACCCTGCTCGGTCAATTCCTTAGTAAGTTCTTGATCTAAGTTTACTTCCTCCCTACTTGTGGTTGGTACGTCGATTGGGGGGGGGGGTTTGGTATGAATCTTCTGTGGGGGCCTCATTTCCTGACCATGCAAGAAAAGAAACCAGAGGACTATTTTTGTTCCCAAAAGAGGTATTCAAGGTATCTCCTACTAACACTAGAAAAATAAGACTTCCCCAACAATAACACCAAAAATTTATAGGATGTTAGGTCCTAACACTTTAGTTGATAAATACATTAATATATCGACTGGGTAGTGTTTGAAGGCTATATGCAATAGAAGACATCTTGAATATCTCTCTCAGGTTTCCTAAATGTTGGACAACTGAAATAAAACTCTAAACTAAGAGGCCACTAAACTTAGAAAGTAGGAAATCATTTATCTAGAAAGCTTGAAATAACTAAACTAGAAAGCAAAAAATTATGGATCTAAAAAGCATAATGATTAAACTAGAAATCATGGAAATGATTAAACTAAGAAATGTTTAAATTGCTGAAGAAGAAAAGGTTGTAAAGAAACTATGAAACATCGAGCTAACAAAAGATAACAATCTTAACAATTAACAAAAAATGATTTAACAATTTGAAACAACTGAAAGGAGGTGCTCCAGAACTTCAGACAATAGAACTTAAAGATTACAGACTCAACTACAACCTACAAGATTAATCTTGACAAAATTAGACACATGAAAACAAACTTCAATTCCAATTATCATTTACTAAATGAAAGTAACAGAATTAAAAGTAAAATACTTATCTATCTAATCTACAATCCCTTGAGTGGCTAGCTCTCGGGTGCTCCTACACCTAGCTCAGATCACATACACTGGTAACTCCAAAATAACTTCATTCAAAATAACTTCATTCAAAATAGCTTCATTCACATTACTCAGTAACTCTAAAGATGATGGGAAAAACTCATTTGATTCATATTAAGAGTGTAACTTAGAAAACATAGTGACAACATAATGGTATTCTTTTGTATATCATTGCTTTTAACAGTTACATATTTATATAAGAACAGCTAACAAAATCCTATATTTCAGTTGGTAAAGTCTTCAACTGATTTTCAACAAATAATAGAATTTAAAGGCCATGACATGAAACATTAAAGGGTTCGAAACGAGCCATAAAGTCTTTGAACTGAAAATAACATAAACTACGAAAACTCGGTCCATCATGCATTCTCCCAAAGTTCTAGTGCCCATTCTTCAGTGCTTGTCTTCAATGGTGTTGAAGTTTGTGTTGAATCTCTTTGACTAGCATGATAACCGATTGTGGTAATTAACCTATATAATGCTCAAAAACTAAACCATTAAGTCAGCGTAGGTTAGCTTATTTCAATTAATTTCAAGAAATAAAGATTGTACGCCTTTTCACAAAAAGAAAGCAATTACTTATCCTAATGACAATTAATTGGAAAGGTAAGGATGACAGAAATATGTGAGGCTAAGTATTTAGTCCATTATATTGATGAGGTTATTTTTACCTCATCACATTCTTCCTCTATTGTGCCTTGATTTTTGACAATTGGGGACAATGCAAAGTGTTGGGGGAATTTAGGCCTCCCTTCCATGTTGACCCAATTTTTTAATTTTTACTTTGTTTTCACAAAAATTTCTTCGCATGGTCTGATCTTGTAGGGGATTGATGATAGTTCATATATATTATTATATTATATCTATCTATTTATATTTATGAGCAACTCTACCCCAAAATATCAAATCCCCCTATCTCTTGATGTTTTTGTTTTTGCTTTTTTTCTTACATTTTCTTTTTATCTTTCTCTCTTTTTCTTTTCTTTGTGATGTTGTGGTGCCTATGTGTTGTCCCTTGTGTGTGTGACAAAATTTCCATGATTACATCTTGTCATGTATTGCGGGTCACAACATCACTTTATTCTCTCTCCTTAGGATGTCACGTGCCTTTGTGTTCAACACGCACCATCCTAAAGGGGGGATATCATACTGCTTCAATTTTCAAAAGGTGTATTCGGTGGCCAATGAATCCCTCATTGAAAATCCTTTATTTTTCAAAATTTGCATTCTTCAATAAAGACCCCTAGCATAATTTTTTCTTTCATCACATATTCATAAAGGAAGAATCTGAAAACTTTCCTTTGCAAAGGGAGTACTTTTTTTTATGAAGAAGTTTTAAAATTTTCCCTTGGGAGGGAGTATTCTTCCTTTCAAATTCCTTGATGAAAGATATCTTTCAAAAGGATTCCTTGATGATAGAAACGTTTATGAAAGATGTCATTTCCTTTCAAATAGAGTGTCCCTTGAGTGGACCCCTTTAATTTGAAGGATTCCCAAGGGAACCATTTGAAAGCTTCTCCTTCAATTGTTGACTACTTGCATGAATATCTATCTGCCTACATGGATTTTTTCTAACATGTTTTGTTTGCAGATTAACATGTTGCTTTGCAAAACTTGCGAAGTTGCTTTTTCAATCAAGCTTGGAGGACTGAGGACCTCAAGCTTGCCTTGTAGGACCAAGCACCTGTAAGGGCCTATTAGACTTTATGGAGCCTTTCACATCTGGCTTCCCTTGGGATTGAGCACTTGGGGCACCTCCTCTATAGGACCAAGCACCTGCAAAACCTTTTGTTCACCTTCCATAGGTCTGAAGTCCTGTGACGCATTTGTTTAACTCTCCTCAGGATCGAATACCTATGGATCCATCTCATTTTCTTGTGCTTTTGGGTGTGTCAGATTGCAGTCTACTTCCTTGACAAATTATATATACATTTCTCAGCTTTCTCTCTACTTTATCATGCATTTTCCGACACTTATGCTCATTAAAGTGGGAGAAAATGTAATGGCATGAATTTTCACCCCGTGAAAATTCCACATTTACGTACCTCCTACCTTAGACAAATTAAATCTTATGATGTTGTAATCAAGGGAAAATATCAGAATAGTTAGAGTGGTTAGCACAATAACATTAAAAATCCATTGAAGTAACAAAGTACAAAGGAAATAAATGTGAAAACAAAAAGGAACAAAGTTACCCTAAGTCTTCATTTTCCATGCTTCACCTTTGTTACACCTCCTAGCTTGCAGTGAATAGAGATGCCCTCATATTTCAAATGAGCACCTAGACTAATGACAAAGCCCTATGCAAGTGTTGAAGGATTTGTATAAAAGAAATGACCTCATAATAGACTGAAATGACAATGACTGCAAATGACCATGACAATAATCTAAGTTGACAGAATGAGCATGAGATCTCTGAAAATAAGAACAAAATTGCCATTTTATAAAAATGCAATTTTGAATGTGTGGCCAGGATGAGAAGATGACAAATACCCTAGAATCAATGGTCAAGATTGAATGTTGCAGTGTGAAATAGGGTTAGGTCAAAATTAGGGCAATGATAAAGATGAAGGGTTGAGATTGAATTATAAAATAATTCAATCAAGGGCTGAAATTAAATGAGATGTCAAGAGATAAGATTTGATTTGGAAGATAAGATTGGCACGGACAAAGAGGTTGCTGGAGAAATTAAATAATAAAAATTATTTAATTTAGGTGGCCAATGAATAATTAAATAATTAAAATATTATTTAATTATAGAAGAATGTGACAAAGGGAATCATTTTGAATTAAATAATGATTTAATTCAAAATTCAAGAGAGTGGACCAAATTAAATAAATAAAATTTATTTAATTTATGAGAGAAGAGGCTAATGAATAATTAAATAATTAAAATAAATATTTAATTATAGTGGAAAGTGGACAAAAATTAAATAAATAATAATTTATTTAATTTTAGAAGAAGGGGACTTAATTAGTGACGTAATTAACTAAATAAAATTTATTTATTTAATAAATCAAGAAGAAATAAATGACAAAGGGGAATTAAATAAATTAAGAAATTTATTTAATTAAAGGAAGACCTAGGTAATTAATGACGTAGTAGATAAATAAATAACATTTATTTATTTAATAATCAAGGAGAAATAAATGACAAAAAGGGGGATTAAATAAATTAAGAAATTTATTTAATTAAAGGAAGACTTAGATAATGACGTATTAGATAAATAAATAACATTTATTTATTTAATAATCATGAGGAACAAATGACATGAATTAATTAAATAATTATGAATTATTTAATCAATAGTCGAATGTGGACCAAGGACATGATTAAATGACTTAATTATGCTAGGACGAAAGTGGTAAAAATGAAGCTTGCAGGCCTAGGTCATTTTTAGGTGTCTACATTTTGCCCCTCTTTGTCATAATGTCGCTTGCCACATTGTGACAAAGAAAAACAAGTCAAGAATATGCCCCAGTGAAGGTATGGAGTATCCTTGCCCCCTCGGGAAATTTTCAAATTTTGGGTCGGCGCCAGAAAAATTTGCAAAGGGTCCCGATAAATCAATTTGATAACTAGAAAAACAAAGGCGCAGTCGGTTTCGGATTCTGACATGTTTAAAGCAACTTACGGGGAGGTCAAAGGTGTGGAAATGAGCCTCCAGTATTGACTTTGGTTGAAAAAAATGTCATTTTGACCTTATAAATAGGTTGACAAAGGGGTTAAAGTCAATTCACTTTTACTATTCACTTTGCAAAACTTGAGAGCTCAGAGCGAAAGGCGCAGCAGCGAGGATGGTTATTCCAGTGTCAGAGCATCGCGGAGAGATCGTGAGGACCTTCAGATGGCCAGAGGGCTCAGAGCCGGCGGTATGTACCCTAAGCTTACTTTGTCATTTTATCGTTTTACGTGTTTTTTCATGCTTTCTAGGGTAGTCAACGAATGCGCCGCGACGCATATGTGTTCGCGTAAGCCGCAATTGCTTTCGCGTTCGACGCATCTGATGCGTCGCGACGCAATCGCATCACATAAACGGGCTGCACCGACGGTTTGCGCCGCATTTGATAATTCGTACGACGCAAGTGACTTACTGAGTCGCATTTGACCGCTAAAGTGCCGTAATCGTTATGTCACAACTCAACTGATCATTTGAATGTCGCAATTGTAATTCCATGCCGCATTCGCAATGTTGCAACGCATCCACACATTTTTCGTGACGCAAATGTCATATAGCGACGCAATTGACATTTCCTGACGCATTTGATATGTATAACGACGCAGTCGTATTTTCGCGACGCAATTGCTTATTTGCGACGCGCTTGCCTGTTTTCTTAATAAAACTCATTTTGATATTCGCTTGACCTTAGATGCCTTCCTGATGATTACGGTCGTCCGAAAAGGTGCTAATGCATTGTTCGTCTTTTTGCAGAGGCAGCTTGCCCCTATTTATACTAGAGAGAGCAGACCGACCACCTTTCGGTTTGTCGATTAGTTGGGCCCGCGAGAGCGGCGACGATTGATGAGACTAGGCTTATTCTATGCTGCATTCATGCCCGCCATTCGGGCGAATAGGGGTTTGTTGATGACGCTGTGCGAGCGATGGCGTTCCGAGACCTGTTTCTTCCACCTGTCGACAGGTGAGGCTACCATTACCTTGGAGGACGTCTACCGTATTCTCCGGATTCCTATTCGAGGGGAGCAGATTGTATATGATCCACGTCATGGTGAGCAGAATTTCCGTGCGTATTACCAGGATCAGGGTGCTGGACTCGGCATTCAAGGTTATGAGATCCATTGGGATTTCCTAGCAAAGCACTATGGGCGCTTCGATGCATTCCTGGCGACTCTGATTGCTGGCATTTTGGTTCCTGACCGATGAGGACATGGATTTCCGATTGGTTGGGGGGACGTCCTGGTCGGCATGAGGCGAGACAGGACAGTTTATGCGTGGGGTCCTTGCCTGCTAGGGATGCTATATCACTAGCTTCACGACATCGTGTACAGGAGAGGAGAGAGTATCTCCTATGGGACCACCCTTATGATGATCTGGGCATGGGAGCACATTGCCATATTTCGCCCTCCCATTGACAGACCGCAGCTAGCTGCGGGGATGCCCTACTCCTACTATTATGCCAGCGCATTACAACAGACCCACATGGGCGAGACAGGATGGTGGCGGCATCAGATTGATACCATGGTGACGTTCATCTAGAGGCCATACAGGGATTGTGAGGCATGGGATGATGAGGATGAGCATCTGAGCTTCTACAGACAGTACAAATACCTTATTGACAGGACAGTGCAGACGTCCTTGATCATTGAGATGTACCTGCCGCAGCGTGTGTTGAGACAGTTTGGCGAGCAATAGGATGTGCCCGTGGGGACGACAGAGTATGCCAGATCTTCCCGAGAGTATGCATGGGGGCCGGCTATCCTGGTGGCCTTTGCGACACAGTAGATAGATGGGCTAGTAGCCCAGGCCTAGGGTTGGAGAGGTAGAGCAGCGGATCCAGGTATGACGCCAGCTTATGACCTATGGTGGCAGGCACGCAGACCCGTGCCATTGACAGATCCTGATGGGCCAGCACCAGTTGATAGGCGGTCAGTCATTCCTCGGGTGCCACGAGCTAGGTGGGGAGGCAGAGGCAGAGGCAGAGGTAGGGATGGAGGGAGGGGGGGAGATGATGGAGGCAGGGGTGGAGATGGAGGTGGGGTGGGACCAGGCAGGGATGGAGGCAGGGGAGGAGACGGAGGCAGAGATGGAGGCAGAGGAGGAGATGATGGCGGAGATGGGCAGAGGCGATAGCGAGCTGGGCAGAGACAAGTTCGGAGGGTACGCCCACGAGTGGCGAGGGCGGCATTAGATGCCATCCCAGAGGTTGGTGAGGAGGGAGAGGGTGAGGAGCAGCCCAGACAGGAGGGGGAGGGCGAGGGGAGACAGGAGGGGGAGCTAGAGGTGAGGGGACAGGAGGAGGCGGAGGGGGAGAGATAGGAGGAGGATGTGGAGTTGAGGGGAGAGGTGGAGGATGTGGATGTCAGGGTACCAGAGGTGGAGATGGAGGAGTAGCCCAGACAGGAGGAGGAGACAGAGGTGGCTGGACAGGAGGAGGCCGATGATGACGATGAGGAGGACGGCACCATGGATGAGACTCTTGAGATGGCAGATGGTGGAGGGGGAGAATCTGAAGATGCCTGCTCGCCGGGGTTACCACTCGAGGATACCCGCAGCCCGAGAGTCAGAGAGTCGCGAGACGCCGGTCGTCCGGCAGCACGCGAGTCGAGGAGTCTTCTGATCATTTCTGAAGTAGCAGAGTAGAAGCGGGATCGGTGATTATCCGCGGCCGGGATCTGTATGATGGTGTCTGAAGTTAAGCTATATGTCTGAGACCGATGAGAGGGCATGGCAAAAGAGCTTCGCGGAGTGAAGCACGAATGGGAAGCGATGGGGACCTTTATGAAGCTGATCTTTGCGAGCGTGGGATCCCTACCTTGTCCAGAGTCCTGACGAGATCAGTGGGCATAGGTCAGGTAGTGGCAGTGGTACCAGGAGCCATACCAGTGTCGGAGGGTCTACTTCCACAGGACACACCTCGGGTCACAGGTCACACCACTCCCACAGGCATACTCCGAGTCACCATTCAGGGCATAGTCAGGGTTCCATTGGTTCAGTGCAGAGGTTAGGATAGGTATAGCCACCAGTTACAGATCCTTCTATCTCTCAGAGTCCAGCCGCAGTGACCTCACAGGTGCGCTATACTGTCACGATGATGCCTTCACTCGCAGTTCCCTCATCTTCACAGACACAGGCCACTACAAGACCATCCCTTGTTTCAGCGCCCGTGACAGAGTTGCCTCCGCCACATTCTTCTCCCCGAGGAGATGATGAGAGCCTTCCCTAGGGCATATTTGTATTGTGACACACTATATTGTTTGAGCCTGTGAGCTCCATTTTTGGGATATCCGTTGACTCTATCCTATGACATTGTATATTTTTGAGATGATATTATATGATGATGCAGTTTTGATGCGGCCTACATGTGTTATGTGATCTTCTATACTTTATGTATTATGCTATGTATGATGTATGATGCTTAATTTATAATGCCATTTATGTACTATGATGTCTATTTGTGATCTTTGATGCCATGATGATGCAATGCTTATTTATATGATTATGTTAATGTGCATGATGTATTTATGTAAAGATGCAATGCTAATGATTATGTTAATGCAATGCTTGTGCTTATGTATATGATTTAATGTCATGGATGATGTATGTATGGACCTAATGCAATGTATATGAGCATGTATGCACTTATGTTTTTGGATGTCACAGGATATCATCGTGGGATGGACGAGAGAAGATGACGAGACTGATGAGAGAAGATGACCAGATCGAAGGAGAGAAGACATGAGCCCTATGAAAATGCATGTTAATTCCTAGACCAAATCCTTCAAAACTTTACTGTAGGACTTTTAATATTTATTGCTCTTAATCATCATTGGGCAAACTGTTGTAATGGTCAACAAACACCATGATATGACATAGATCAAGGTGTGCAAGGTCATGCTATTACGTAAGACAAAACATTCACAGACAAGGATAATCATGACTCATACTAAGAGTGTGATTGCCCCAGTCCTTTTGTCATAATCACCCACAAGCAGAAAAAGACAAGGACAGATCATGAAACGTCGTTGCTTCTCTAAATCCTGTTTCCAGGACATCCTTGAGAAACTAGTGACATGATTGTTGAACTACAAAGATGAAGTCTCTATCATGATATTTCGTTGCTTTTCTAAATCCCAGGATCAGGACCTCGCTGAGAAGCTAGTAGTCATGCGTGTCAATTGTCATGCTACGTCGCTGCTTCTCTAAATCCTGCTTAGTGGGATCTCGCTGAAAAACTAATAACATGATAAAAGATGAAAAGACAATTGTCAAGTGTTTGCCAAGTGCGTCTGGATATCCATTGTTCTGATGCCAAGATGCCATGTTTGATAATGTCGAGATGTCCGAATGTTTAAAGTTTTGATGACCTTGAAAAATGTCGAGACTTGGTGAATTCAGGAAGGACACATCCTGAATTATGCTGATGTCGAGAGAATTTGATCCCTAATGGTCGTAAGGGGTTCCTCGAAATAATGTCGATGCCTAGGAAGGACTCATCCGAAGGCATAAATGACAGAGTTAGTTCTTCAGAAGGACTCATCTGAAGAGTACTGATGTCAGGAAGAGTGATCTTTTAAATGTCAAGAGGATCACTCAAAATGCCAAAATGACGATGACGATGCCTAGGAAGGACACATCCTAAGGTGTAAATGACAGAGGTTATTGTTCAAAAGGACTCATATGAAGATTTAACCAAAATTTGACAGTTTGACTAGTTTATAATGATTTGACTTGCTTTGACCGAGTTTGACTTGTGTTTGACGATATGCCGATATTGCCCTGATGACATGAGTGATGCGTTGATGAGGTCGTCATACCAAATATAATGATTGTTTTACTCTATTTTAGGAGTTTTCCTATGTGGAAAATGATTGAAGATTTTTGATGTCTGTGCCAATGTAGTGTCTGAACCCTAATGGACTGACCTAGTGCGGCCTCGGGGGCTCATCGATAGATGGCCTTGCCTACGTCATATACTCAGAGACCTCGTAGTTCGACATGACCAATGACTTTGTCTTGATGATCCAAGATTGCGTCATGATTTTATTTTGACAAACTTAAAAGGACTGACCTAATGTCTCAGGGACTCAAGTATGAGTCTTGCCTACGTAGCAACTGCACAGAGACAACGTAGTTCGGACAATGACATGGACTGATTGATTGATTTTGACAAGAGATAACACTGCGCTTGTGTGCTTCGAGCAGTCTGATGCTTTGTTTGGTTTCCTTGAGTTGTTTCAGATTTTTAGAGTCTTTTTTTTTT
>VDFB02008392.1:0-15554 GCA_007258455.2 Sequoia sempervirens
ACCAAGATAGGTCATGACCCAAATACATCTTAACAAAACTTCATATGCAAACACAAACTCTCAAGCACATAATGTAATCAAGAGAACAAGCCCTGCCGACTAGATATCCACAAATTACCTAGAAGACCAACTCAACCACAATGAAGCACCAAAAGAGATCAACCACTAATGTATGGATCACAAATATATGTTCCTTGAACATCCAAAAACACTTCCAAACACTTCTTTCATACTACCATGCCACCAACAACCATAGTAGATCAAACAAAATTAGAATATTGCATCTCAAAAGCAAAAAATGCACAAACATGAGATATAAAATTAACATAACAACTTGTCGCAGATCACTTTAACATATGAAATTGGAACTTAGATACTACACAGAATCTAAGAGCACATCCACCAAGTCGCAAGAGGAGAAACATCACTGTGGAGAAATACAGAGCATTTTTTGGACTAGTCTAGACAACCAAGAACACTGCCAACCTTTTGAAATTAACATAAACCTCCTCAGAAATACTGGTTACCTAAAAAATATAGGAGTGCGACATCCACAAAGTACAAACATTGAATCCCAAACCACAAGACCATATCTTCAACAATGAAGGAATGCAAAGCATTCTCCCAAACAGTCTTCACAACAATATTCTAAAACAAAACCTTCTTACTCACTTGTGAAGGCCAAAACAAACTTGCATCAACACATACTTCTTCAAGAACAATAGGAGAGAACATTCAACATGCTATAGGCCATCAACAACATCTCTCCACCATTAGCAACACTTCTAATCTGCATCTTAATGTACCATCATAAAATTAACTTTGTTGATAGCAACAATGCACTACACAACTTACATTACTCAAAAAACAAGGCATGACATCCAACCATGAACATCCACAACACTTCACCATACTTAATGACAACCCAAACTAAATGTTGTCAACAGTGAAAACCAATACAACAATCTTCTCAAGTGTTGACAACCAATGCCAACAATATAACCACTGCAACAAGCTCACCAAGACGTCAATGACAACCAACTCATCAATGACAACCAATGCCAAACATACAACAATCTCAGGTGTTGAAATCAATGGAAAACACTACTAACACTCTAAATTTGAGATTGTCTGTAATGAACCCTTTTATGAGCTTCATGGCCCAATCCTCACACTTGGACACCATGAGTTCTTGTGACATTATAATTCCTCTAAGAACTAGTCCAACCTTTAAGGAAACTCATTTTAACCAATTAACTACTACTATAACTTCTACAATAATGTCCAACCAAGCTCTTTGAACACTAGCTTCCATGATAGTTTTGATAAAGAGGCCACTCTTAGAGTTTCTAACACCTAAGAACACGATCTCAATAAAAACTTGGAACTTTAAAAGAAAATCATACAAGGTGAGAGAATTTATAGAGGTCATGCCCATGGTCAAAGTCCTTCATAACATGCTAGCTAACCATTAATAATACGTAGAGTTTCTTTATATTTTGGCACACATCATGCATAATGATGTCCCTCCTATAATAGAAGCTTTGGTCTTACAATCTAATATGACTAACACACAAATATCTTTGTCAATGCCACCATATACTACTCACACATCTTTTAACAACAAATGGCTAAAAGCACTACACATTTGGGGGAACTAAATGCCTTATCTTTGGGTTTTATATTTCCATGTCTCAAGGCATGAACTATAGAGCTCATAGTAGGCACCTTGACTTTGGTTCACATATAATTCCTTCACATTCTATGACATACCATTTATACATCTACTACCACCTCATCTCCTCTACACACAACTGATATAGTTCTCAACCACCACTCAATCCTACTGTTGTATTACATACAGTCCGATTTTTTTCCCTACTCTTTCTACTCCTTTACCTACGAGGTTTGATGTGCTCCAATTCAAAAAATATAATGGTAAAGGTGACTTGTAGATGCATGTCAATTTTTACTTCACTAACAATGAATTCATTTTCTTGGATGCTTTACTAACAAATGTTTTTCCATTGTCACTCAAAGATACCATGTTCAATTTTTTTTCTCAATCTTAGATCATTCTATTCAATATTTTGATTAGTTAGAGAACTAGTTCCTTCAACATTTTCAAGAAAATATTGAACCTTATGTCACTTTCACTAATTTGGTTTATTGTAGACAAGAAGTGAATGAATGAGTCACTAACTTCATTTTTGTCATCAATCTTTAGTTTCTCAAATACCATATGTTCTATTAGACTTTGATGTGCAGTGGGTTTTCATTGAAAACTTGTAGCTTCTTATCAAGGATAATATCTTATTAATGTGATATCTATCTTCCATGAATTTGTGTACAACACTTAAGATTACTAGTAGTCAATTAGCTAGTATGAGGCTCCTACTTCACAAGATCTAACTAATACTTTTAAAGGTTCTTTCTCTTCAAAATTTAATTACAAAAATAATACATTTTTCAAAAATAATAGTTATTATAAACACATCATCTACATTGGCTCTCTCTATTACTCCACCTCAGAGATGCATATAATTTAAAAAACTATTTGAGTCTTTTCACTCCATTCTTTAGTAGCTCCTTACTACTAATTTGGTGTAACTACCTCCTATTCTTCTACAAGACACTAACCGACCTCTTTTTCCTTCTTAATATCCAAGGGAATTCTATTTATTTCATAGGGTACTAGGCCATGCCATTAAATGATGTTTTCTTCTCAGACATATTATCCAAGACCACATTATTTCTAGTATCATCTAGGTATCAGATGGTGTTGAAAAAGTAACAAATCTATTGTGAAACCAAATCAAAACTTGCAAATATAGATAGATCCTTTCCTTAAATATTCTTCTAATTTCATTAACTTTGTACGCGCTTCTCCTATGTTGGAGTCTAATGTTGATGGGTCTTTGTCCTATTTCTCTAATATGGTAGGGATGGTGGATGCTTGCCCTTGATCATCTCAAGAGCGAGTCATTCCCAAACCTACCATATCTTTCTCTTCTACTAACATTCTCGATGGCATCTATGACGGTCCTTTATACATTCATATGGATTGCAACAAGAAACCCATTAGGGAGTATCTATCGATCCTACCAATAAGCCTAATTTTGTAACATAAAAGATCTTGTATGTGCATCGGATGTATAAAGACAAGTATTAGAAATTAGAAGCATGTATGAACCCATGAATTCTTAGCTTTTCAATATTGTTTTAAGGTCCTCAACTTCTGCTTTATTGTAATGCCCCGTCATAATAACCTAAGGAATGTTGCAATTGTGTATAAAAGTGTAATAATTTTTTTTTTAAAGTTTAATTATTAAGTTAATTAGTTGCATACATTCATTAGGCTATATGATGTTACACTACTTTGAGTTTTCCTTAGATGACTTAAGTATTTCGCATTGCACATAATAATAATTAACATAAAGATAAACATTGCATAACATTAAATTCCATTCAAGATAATATAAGGTACCAACTTGTTTTCCATACATTACAATTTAATCAAATATACAATACTCATCCATCTGATGAGGTTGTTCAATAATAATTACAATTACATTTACAATGCTCTCCTCATAATCATTTGAGGGATATTTTACAATACAAGTTTTAAAATAATACAATGAAGATGTATATGTGAGTTTCCAAGTACGAGCTCTCCATCCATGAAGCTCTCAATGCTAAGATCAAACTTGGGACCCAACGGAGTAAGGTGCACGTTCCACCCAACCATGTGGTACCCGTAGGTCCACCCCCCATGCTAGGAGATAGTAATATGGTTACCTAGACCTAATCTACTAACCCTAGATACTAGTACACAACAAATCTAATGGTTACATTGCTTCCAGATTTTGATAATTGAATTTGCTACATACACAAGGTTAACTGTTACTTTAGGTGGAGTGTCATCACAACGTTGCAAAGGTTACCCTGGTGTTTCTTCCTAGGTTCCGGCCCCCAATCCTTGGGTTACCCTGGTAACCTCTTACGAAACCCGACCCCTATTGCATACCATTGCAGAATCGTATGTCTTTTGAAGAAACAAGACACCGATTTGCCATTCCAAGCCTTCTCATCTTATTCTCAAGACTATAGTAGCTCAAGAGTCATAAGTGAGGCATAATTATCTTGTTAAGAATTTTTAAATCTAACTACTGTGTTCTTTAGTTATCACTGACTTACTAACTTTTTGTAAGTTACCCTGACACCACTTTGTGTGTCGGCCCTTATAAAAAACCACTCCCCTAAACATAACAAGGTGTCTAAGTTCTCTGACTAAGGTTTACAAATGCACAAAGTTCATCTCATAATAACAAATAACCCACAGCGGTAACAAACACCATAGTTAACATGTGCACAACCCAAGTCATCCCAAGAAACATATTTAAACAATAATACACCCATACATTATAATTCTTTCTGGAAGACTTATACAACTATAACTTTCCCAATTTACCCAAAAAGAACACAATGAAAGTAATTCATGAAAAGTAAATATCTATGATTTGGATATACTGAATCCATAAGCATCAGTTGGGAAAACAACATATTTATAAAACATCTTAATAAAAAATCTATTTTATAATCAATAAAATTAACTATTTCATTTATTTTATTTTATTTTGGATTCTTCTCAAATAAACTATATATTATATTCTATAATTTCTCAATCTTTATTTACACATGCAACATAATTTAAAGAAAATATATATTGTCTTAATTATTCCAAGATTAATTTTCCTACCATAATATATATATATATATATTTAATATATAATTAACCATATTTATTTCAACATTATAAATACATATATATTCATATACATATATATATACATATATATATATAAATATAAAATATATCAATAAATAAAATCTATCGAATTTAATACATGTTAAACAAAATCCACATTTAAACTTTTATATAAAAATCACATTTAAAAATGTTTTTAACAGTTTAAAGCCCTAAGGCCCGCGGCCAAGCCGTGCCCTCCATTTATTGAGGACGCAGCCGCACCAGGGCTGCGCCCAGCAGCCGTGGTGGCTGCGCCACCAAAACAAAGGTTTGGGGAGGGTTTCAGCCCTCCCCAATACACTGGTTTTTTTTATTTTGCATAAAAAATAAAATCCGTGAAATCTTTCTCTGCCTTTCGGGTTTAAATCCGAATTTTAATAAATTTATTTCATACGCCAGTACGACGAATTCAAACAAAATTCATATAAATAAATAAAGTGCCTTTCACCATTCAATTTATATACAAGTATATATATATATATATACAAAGGGTTTAATACTGGGAAAGTAATATTTTCCACAAATTTTCAACGGGGAAATTGGGGAAATGATAAATTTCTTTCGAGGTTTTCAAAAGAACTTGCACAGTATTTTCAATGCAAAATTTAAATAGTTCCCAGAGGATTCCATTTCCCTTTTCAACAAATATTTCCCTCATAGAAATTTAACTAATTTCTACAGATATTATCATACAGATGTTTTCTAATCCATCAAATTTCTCAAAAAAAAACATGTTACAGAGAACGATTTCTTTTACGGGAAATACAGGAATTTAAAATTGAACTTGTTTCTTTTCACAAGCAATCTCTTCCAGAAACTAACGAAATTTATTCACAGAAAGAAATAAAACATTTACTAATAAGAATACCTGATTTCTTTTGCTGTCTGGTGAAGAAACCCTCTGTAGCCTCTGTTGCCTGTAGCTACCAATTCCTTCCCGAGAACCAATTCCAAAAAACAACCAAAAACCAAAGATCTTCCAATTCCAAAATCAACCAAAAAACATATACCAAAATTTTACAGAGCACCAAATAATTTCCCGTGAATGATAGGATAACCTCTGTGGTTTTCCCCAGATCCAAATTATCCTCTGTAACAAATTTCCTCAACAAACACCAATTAATGCACTGGCACACATGTCGAGAAGTGGTTGCAAAATATCTTCTTCCACCACTTCTCAGCAATTTTGCCTTTCAATATTTGCATGAATAATTAATTTCAAATTTAAAATTTTAATATTTAATTTGCATGCCTTATTTAATTTATTTAAAATTTACAATTTCCACATACAATAATTTATTTAATAACCAAAAATACCTTTTTCACAAAATATTTAATTTAAATATTAAATCTATTCACACACGCAATCTTTAAAACAATTTAATTTAATTAATTAATTAATTTAATTAAATAAATTTAATCTTTTAAGATCAAACCATTTAACCAAATAAGCTAATTAATTAATTAAATATAAAGCACTAATTTCTTCAACATTTAAAAATTAATTTAAATAACAATAATTTAAAACACAATAAACTATCATTAAAAATTAACCAAATTTACCTTTCAAACAATTTATCCAAACAGAAGAATGCAAAACAACCTATGACTCAAACTAAAAATAGACAATGTACAGTGACCGGGTTATAGACTAAACTAGGGTGAACCAAACTACTATCTCCCAATCAACGTATCCGTTGAGTCTTGACACGCTCAGACCTGAGTACCCAGGTGGAGTCGGTGTCATGTACCTGCAATTCCTGCAACCAAGCAAATAATGTGTATATATATATAAATAAAGCATTAAACAGACACACCGTGCGGAGAAAATCATGGATATCACAGGGCACTCACAAGCGAGTGATGCGATTCCGTTCTCCACACCAATACACTTCACATCAGACTGACAAATAAATTAACAGTTAGTCCATCATAAACATGTACATAGCAATAATCATCTGAAAGTAAACATCTACATTATCTCAAAGCATAACAGGAATCAAATATCGCAATATAATGTATCATCATGTCACAGAATAAATCCACTATTGCTCAAAACCAGCGATCAAAATATCCAGCCAAAGTATCATAGTCTAATAGTGTAAAAACACAATAGCAGAAAACATAAGCATAAACGGAGGGGTACTACATCCTCCCCCCCTAGGATCAGGCTTGCTCCTGAAAGCCTGCGAACAGATAGGGATAAAGTTCCCTCATGCATGTCGCATCCTCCCAAGTAGCAGAAGCCTCATGGCTATGATCCCATTGGACCTTCACCTGATCAATGTCTCGACCCCTGAGATCGAGTGTTCAGTGTTGTAGAATGGCCACGGGCTCCAAAGCCAGCTGCATGTCCTCTACCTGTAACGCATTCCAATCAAGTACATGAGATATGTCAGGACGATATGGTCTAAGAACTGATACATGAAAAACATCATGAATACGAAACAATCTGGGTGGTAAGGCGAGTCGATACGCCATGGGACCAATTCTCTCTAAGATCTCAAATGGCCCAACGAAACGAGGCGCAAGCTTAGAGCCTCTTCCATAACAGATTGGACTCTTTCGCAGTCGCACTTGAAGAAACACTCTATCACCAACAACAAACTGTCGATCTATCCTATGCGCATCGGCATATTTCTTTTGCCTATCCTGAGCTGCTATCAGATGTTCTCCAATACGGTCAACCTGTTGCTCCATGTCTCAAAGCATCTCAAGTCCTAGTAACACTCTATCCTCTAGTCGATCCCAACTAAGAGGAGTTCGACAAGGACAACCGTATAATGCCTGAAATGGTGGCATACCTATGGAACTCTGATATCCGTTGTTGTAAGCGAATTCCACTAAGTACAAATAATCCTCCCAACGAGACTGTTGGTCCATTACGTACATCCTAAGCATATCCTCTAATATTTGGTTAACTCTTTCAGTTTGCCCATCGGTTTGAGGATGATACACTAAACTAAAGTTCAACTGAGTACCTAGAGCATGCTGTAATGAAGTCCAAAGGGCTGAAGTAAATACAGGATCTCTATTCGATATAATCCTACGAGGAATCCCATGTAACCTAACGATGTCCTCCATAAATATCCTAGCTACAGAAGAAGCATTGTATGATGATCGTACTGGTGAGAAATGAGCTACCTTAGTCAATCGGTCAACAGTTACCATAATGGCATCATGTCGACGTGATGACATAGGTAACCCTACAACAAATTGAATGGATATAATATCCCATTTCCATTCAGGAATGAGATGTGGCTGCAATAATCCAGTGGGATGTTGATGCTCAGCTTTAACTCACTGGCATTCAAGACATCTTGATACATAGTCAGCAATATCACGTTTCATACCAGGCCAGAAATACAATTGCCGAAGATCGACATGCATTTTCTTGACTCCTAGATGAGCTGAATATAGGGCTCGATGAGCTTCAGTCATAATTAATGTATGAAGACTCTCAACATGTGGTACATAAATACGACCTAAATGCCGTAATATACCATCCGATTCTAGGACATACCCTGCAAATCTGCCTTCTAAAGGTCTACCAGATTCAATCTCCGACCTCACTTCCTGATACAATCTATCATTAGGAAGTGCTGCTACTATTTGACCTCTCAAATCTACTTCAAGAGTAGTAGTAGAGATCTCATAAGGACGATGACTAAGAGCATCAACCACTACGTTCTCTTTTCCTTGAACATATCCCACTTCAAAATCGTACTCATACAAGAACTCCATCCATCGTCTTTTCCTAGCATTCAAGTTAGGTTGCGTAAAGATGTATTGTAAACTACGGTGATCAGTATGAAGTTCGAAATGATGACCTAATAGGAAATGCCTCCATCAAACTAATGCATGCACTACTGCAGCTAGTTCTAGGTCATGAGTAGGATAGTTTAATTCAGGATCTTTGAGTTTGTAAGACTCATATGCAATCACACACCCATCTTGCATCAAAACTACTCCCAAACCCTCTAAGGATGCATCCGTACACACTACGAAATCCTTAGTAGGATCAGGAACAATGAGTATAGGTGCATTAGTTAACTTTTCTTTAAGAGTCTGAAAAGCCAACTGACACTGCTTTGTCCAAACAAACTTCTTCCCTTTCCTTTGAAGAGAAGTAATAGGATGACCGATTCTAGAAAATCCCTCTACAAACCGCCTATAGTAACTAGCTAGACCCATAAAACTATGAACTTCACCTACATTAGTAGGCACGGGCCAATCTACAATAGCTTGAATCTTTGAAGGATCCACAGCAATACCTTTTCCAGATATCACATGTCCAAGGCATTTTATTTCAGTTTGAAAGAAGTCACACTTCTTCAGATTTGCATACAATTGATTTTCCCTTAAACATTGCAATACCTGTCTCAAGTGTTCTTCATGTTCTTTCATGTTCCTCGAATAGATCAATATATCATCGAGAAATACCAGGACAAAGCGATCAAGGTATGTACGAAATACACCATTCATTAAACTCATGAATACCGATGGTGCATTCGTTAACCCAAATGGTACTACTGTGAATTCGTAGTGCCCATAACGAGTTCGAAAAGCAGTTTTATGAATGTCTGCTTTAGCTATACGCAATTGATGATACCCAAATTTCAAATCAATTTTAGAGAACACATTATCTCCCTTAATTTGATCAAAAAGATCATCGATTCTAGGCAAAGGATAACGATTCTTAATCGTAACCTTGTTCAATTGACGATAGTCAATACACAGCCTAAGAGATCCGTCCTTCTTCTTTACGAAGATGACAGGTGCTCCCCAAGGGGAAACAATAGGATGAATGAAACCCTTTTCTAATAGTTCCTCTAACTGGATATGAAGTTCCTCTAACTCCTGAGTCATCATTCTATAAGGAGCTCTAGATATAGGTTCAGCTCCAGGAACTAGGTCAACTCTAAAGTCAATATCCCTCTTCAGTGGCATTCTAGGAATGTCATCAGGGAACACATCTGTGAATTCCCTAAGAATAGGATGATCATCAAGAGATACCTCTTGACTCTCACCCTCTTCCAAATCAGTAACTGTTGTTGCAAACAGTTGACATCCCTGATGAAGACGTCTCTTTAATTGCATAGCAGATATCATCCGCAAAGAGATAGGTCTTTGAATACCTACGATTTCCACTTTCGCACCTAAATCATTAATGCAACAAACTATCTTAAGTCGACAATCAATTATAGCATGATAAGATGCTAACCAATCCATACCTAAAACTATGTCATACGATCCTAAGGGTGTAACATATAAATCTACTAAGGTAGTTAACGTACCAATTTTAAGTTCACAATTATGTACTAAGTTTTCTACTGCTACTTTCACCCCAGAGGCGAATTCAACCTCCCACTTACCACCTTGTTTTACTACCACAAGACCACAACGGTCAACGATGGTCGGTGAAATAAAGGAGTCAGTGGCTCCAGAATCAAAAAGTATAGAAACACTAACACCATGTAACTTACCTGAAGTCTCGACCACTGTGTTCTGGTGATCGGCTTGGCGGTCATTAACAGTAGCATATACTATATGTGATCATCCTGCATCACCCACTGTAGGCTCTGAAACTGTAGGTCGAGGCCCAAAACCAATAGAACCTCTCATCGGACACTGCCTAGCTATGTGTCCCTGCTACCCACATGAGTAACAACCTGTGCCTGTGCCTCTACCGAATCCTCTGCCACCCAAAGGTGCATTGGATTGCTGGAAACTACCCCTACTGACAGTAGACTGAGCACTCTGCGCAGGCTGATCCTGCCTATTGCGCTTGTTGCGCCACCAGTTGCGACCCTTTCCTGTTTGAGGACTATTTCCTTGTTGTGGTTGAGGGTTGTTGTTCTTTTGAGGTGTTCATTTTTGTTGTTGTTGCCCACCCTTTGTGGGTATCTGTTGGTTCTTGGAGGAACCACCTGTCTGTGCTTGTCCACCCTGTGGACTAAAACCTGCTACAGGAGCACTCCCAATCTGCACTCCTGTGTGCCCACCTAAAGCCATAACAAGGTTCTCCTCTACTATGCGAGCCTTCTCCACCGCAACTTCCATAGTCTTTGGCTCAAAGACTCGAACACCACCACTGATGTGGGCGTTTAAACCCCTAATAAAATGTTGTACTAGCATAGGCTCATCATTGCCAATACCAGCATACTACTTGAGTTCATAGAACCTACGTTCATATTGCTCTACAGAAAGAGCCGGCTGACGTAGATCATGGAACTCGTCAGCCCTACGCTGCCTCCAGTGTTCCGATAGGAATCGTGCTCTAAACCTCTCGAGAAACATCTCCCAAGAAACATAACCAATATTCAAATGGAGCTTCTGCTCCTCTAAGCGCCACCAAGTAGAGGCAAATCCTCTCAAGTGCATAATAGCGCATCTGGCATGGGTATTGCTACCGTAAGGGTGCATGGCGAAGCATCTACCCAAATCTAGTAGCCAGGTCTCAGCCTCTAAGCCACCTCCTGTACCATCAAAGGTAGGAGGGCGTGCCCTTAGTAAATCTCTCATGTGTCCTGCAGTGATAGCATCTTGGTGTGTTGTTTCCTCTACTCTCCTAGGAGATCTCTCTCTCTCTCTCTGACAACCTCCTGCTCATCTACCTGTCTAGGTCCAAGATGAGCTAGGACCTCCTCTAATAGTGGACGTATCTAAGAACCCTCTACTGCTGACTGTTTGGGATTCTGTCCCTCGTTTCTCTGACCCAACTATTCTGCCTGATCACTGTGATGAGGACTAGGAGGGGGGGTAACCTGAGGGATTGGCCCTCAGCCTCCACCTCAACCTCTACCACGACCTCTTCCTCCTCGCTTAGGCATGTTCCTACACATAAAAATAACAAGTCTTAGATACTATTCAACCAAGGCTAACAGTTGCGACACTACGTACTAGGTCAACCTAATGGGCTCGTGATTACCTAGAGCGTCTAGTGTTTGTAACCTTGGCTCTGATACCAATCTATAATGCCCCGTCTTAATGACCTAAGAATGTTGCAATTGTGTATAAAGGTGTAATAGTTTTTTTTAAAAGTTTAATTATTAAGTTAATTAGTTGCATACATTCATTAGGCTATATGACGTTACACTACTTTGAGTTTTCCTTAGATGACTTAAGTATTTCGCATTGCACATAATAATAATTAACATAAAGATAAACATTGCATACCATTAAATTCCATTCAAGATAATATAAGGTACCAACTTGTTTTCCATACATTGCAATTTAATCAAATATACAATACTCATCCATCTGATGAGGTAGTTCAATAATAATTAAAATTACATTTACAATGCTCTCCTCATAATCATTTGAGGGATATTTTATAATACAAGTTTTAAAATAATACAATGGAGATGTACATGTGAGTTTCCAAGTACGAGCTCTCCATCCATGAAGCTCTCAATGCCAAGATCAAACTAGGGACTCAACGGAGTAAGGTGCACGTTCCACCCAACCATGTGGTACCCGTAGGTCCACCCCCCGTGCTAGGAGATAGTAATATGGTTACCTAGACCTAATCTACTAACCCTAGATACTAGTACACAACAATCTAATGGTTACATTGCTTCCAAATTTTGATAATTGAATTTGCTACATACACAAGGTTAACTGTTACTTTAGGTGGAGTGTCATCACAACGTTGCAAAGGTTACCCTGGTGTTTCTTCCTAGGTTCCGGCCCCCAATCTTTGGGTTACCCTGGTAACCTCTTACGAAACTCGGCCCCTATTGCATACCATTGCAGAATCGTATGTCTTTTGAAGAAACAAGACACTGATTTTCCATTCCAGGCCTTCTCATCTTATTCTCAAGACTATAGTAGCTCAAGAGTCATAAGTGAGGCATAATTATCTTGTTAAGAATTTTTAAATCTAACTACTGTGTTCTTTAGTTATCACTGACTTACTAAATTTTTGTAAGTTACCCTGACACCACTTTGTGTGTCAGCCCTTATAAAAAACCACTCCCCTAAACATAACAAGGTGTCTAAGTTCTCTGACTAAGGTTTACAAATGCACAAAGTTCATCTCATAATAACAAATAACCCACAGCGGTAACAAACACCATAGTTAACATGTGCACAACCCAAGTCATCCCAAGAAACATATTTAAACAATAATACACCCATACATTACAATTCTTTCTTGAAGACTTATACAACTATAACTTTCCCAATTTACCCAAAAATAACACAATGAAAGTAATTCAAGAAAAGTAAATATCTATGATCCAGATATACTAAATCCATAAGCATCAGTTGGGAAAACAACATATTTATAAAACATCTTAATAAAAAATCTATTTTATAATCAATAAAATTAACTATTTCATTTATTTTATTTTATTTTGGATTCTTCTCAAATTCACTATATATTATATTCTATAATTTCTCAATCTTTATTTACACATGCAACATAATTTAAAGAAAATATATATTATGTCTTAATTATTCCAAGATTATTTTTCCTACCATAATATATATATATATATATATATATATATATATATATTTTTTAATATATAATTAACCATATTTATTTCCACATTATAAATACATATATATTCATATACATATATATATATACATATATATATATATAAATATATATATAAATATAAAATATATCAATAAATAAAATCTATCAAATTTAATACATGTTAAACAAAATCCGCATTTAAACTTTTATATAAAAATCACATTTAAAAATGTTTTTAACAGTTTAAAGCCCTAAGGCCGGCGGCCAAGCCGCGCCCTCCATTTAGTGAGGACGCAGCCGCACTAGGGCTACGCCCAGCAGTCGTGGTGGCTGTTGTGCACAACCTTGGTGGTTGCACCACCAAAACAAAGGTTTGGGGAGGGTTTCGGCCCTCCCCAATACACTGGTTTGTTTTATTTTGCATAAAAAATAAAATTCGCGAAATCTTTCTCCGCCTTTCGGGTTTAAATCCGAATTTTAATAAATTTATTTCATACGCCAGTACGGCGAATTCAAACAAAATTCATATAAATAAATAAAGTGCCTTTCACCATTCAATTTATATACAAGTATAGATATATATATATATCTGTATATATATATATATATATATATATATATATATATATATATATATATATCTGTATATATATATATATATACAAAGGGTTTAATACTGGGAAAGTAATATTTTCCACAAATTTTCAACGGGGAAATTGGGGAAATGATAAATTTCTTTCGGGGTTTTCAAAAGAACTTGCACAGTATTTTCAATACAAAATTTAAATAGTTCCCAGAGGATTCCATTTCCCTTTTCAACAAATATTTCCCTCATAGAAATTTAACTAATTTCTACAGATATTATCATACAGAGGTTTTCTAATCCATCAAATTTCTCAAAAAAAAACATGTTACAGAGAACGATTTCTTTTACGGGAAATACAGGAATTTAAAATTGAACTTGTTTCTTTTCACAAGCAATCTCTTCCAGAAACTAATGAAATTTATTTGCAGAAAGAAATAAAAAATTTACTAATAAGAATACCTGATTTCCTTTGCTGTCTGGTGAAGAAACCCTCTGTAGCCTCTGTTGCCTGTAGCTACCAATTCCTTCCCGAGAACCAATTCCAGAAAACAACCAAAAACCAAAGATCTTCCAATTCCAAAATCAACCAAAAAGCATATACCAAAATTTTACAGAGCACCAAATAATTTCCCGTGAATGATAGGATAACCTCTGTGGTTTTCCCCATATCCAAATTATCCTCCGTAACAAATTTCCTCAACAAACACCAATTAATGCACTGGCACACATGTCAAGAAGTGGTTGCAAAATATCTTCTTCCACCACTTCTCGGCAATTTTGCCTTTCAATATTTGCATGAATAATTAATTTCAAATTTAAAATTTTAATATTTAATTTGCATGCCTTATTTAATTTATTTAAAATTTACAATTTCCACATACAATAATTTATTTAATAACCAAAAATACCTTTTTCACAAAATATTTAATTTAAATATTAAATCTATTCACACACGCAATCTTTAAAACAATTTAATTTAATTAATTAATTAATTTAATTAAATAAATTTAATCTTTTAAGATCAAACCATTTAACCAAATAAGCTAATTAATTAATTAAATATAAAGCACTAATTTCTTCAACATTTAAAAATTAATTTAAATAACAATAATTTAAAACACAATAAACTATCATTAAAAATTAACCAAATTTACCTTTCAAACAATTTATCCAAACAGAAGAATGCAAAACAACCTATGACTCAAACTAAAAATAGACAATGTACAGTGACCGGGTTATAGACTAAACTAGGGTGAACCAAACTACTATCTCCCAATCAACGTATCCGTTGAGTCTTGACACGCTCAGACCTGAGTACCCAGGTGGAGTCGGTGTCATGTACCTGCAATTTCTGCAACCAAGCAAATAATGTGCATATATATATAAATAAAGCATTAAACAGACACACCGTGCGGAGAAAATCACGGATATCACAGGGCACTCGCAAGCGAGTGATGCGATTTCGTTCTCCACACCAATACACTTCACATCAGACTGACGAAATAAATTAACAGTTAGTCCATCATAAACATGTACATAGCAATAATCATCTGAAAGTAAACATCTACATTATCTCAAAGCATAACAGGAATCAAATATCACAATATAATGTATCATCATGTCACAGAGTAAATCCACTGTCGCTCAAAACCAGCAATCAAAATATC
>VDFB02008393.1:0-10415 GCA_007258455.2 Sequoia sempervirens
AAAGAAATACCTGTTGGTCACACAAGTTCTAGAACAAAATTTGCACCACTTTACAACTTTGCACTACTTGCATTCGACAATTTTTCCATCAAGTGAAAACTAGACACCACAAGAAAACCACTTTGAGATAACAAAAAATAAGAGAGCTTATTGTAGAGGGGTCCAACATGATAACATAGGCTTAGAAAAAAAATTCATAAGCACCATTTTTTCTGAGTAATATCCCGTCAAAGATTGTTGCCCTTTTGCACTTTGGACCCTTAAGTGATCGAGTCAGTTGAACATAGCTTAGAGTGATTGTGTGTGTTTGGGTGCTAAATAGGACCATTCCTAGCATAAATATACCCATACAGATGCATTGGAATAGTATTTTTGGTCACACAAGCTATAGAATGAAAGATACACCACTTTGTAACTTTACACTAGTTGCATTTGACACTTTTTCCATCAAGTGAAAACTGAATACCAAAGAAAGATGACTCTGAGATTAAAAAAAAAATCAGAGAGGTTATTTTATAGGGGCCCAACGTGATCACATAGGCTTAGATGAAGATTTATTAAGTGTCACGACTTTTGAGTAATAGCCTGTCAAAGATTGCTATAGTTTTACTCTTTAGACTGTTAATGGAGCGATCTGGTTGAATGTAGCTCAGAGTGATTCCGCATGTTTGGATGCAAAAGAGTACCATTCCTAGCATAAACATACCCATTCTAATGTGTTAGAATATTCTGTTTGGTCACATGAGTTGCAAAAAAAAAGTTGCACCATTTTGTAACTTTACATTGCTTGCAATTCACAGTTTTTCCATCAAGTCAAAATTGGACACCATGGAAACATGACTCTAAGAGAACAAAAACTAAGAGAATTTATTGTAGAGGTTTCCTACATGATCCCAATTCCTCAGACAAACTTCCAATAACCAACACGGTATTCGGGTAATAGGATGTCAAAGATTATCGCCCTTTCATAATTTGGACTGTTAATGGATTATGTTGCTTGAATTACAAATGTTTGAGGGTAGAAATAAATTTCAATAGTTGAGTAAATCTCATTACAAGTGTTTATTTCAATAAAATATATGCTATATTGATATTGATATATAATTATTAGGTTGATTTGTTTTAATAAATGAAGCTTTTATAATAGGTTAGACTGTATGTTAGTTATATTGATGCAAAGCGGGCTATCAAAATACTATAACTCACTCAAATCTTGATGAAATCAAATGAGACAAGATGAAAATGAAAGTTAGTTCATTTCTCCATCAATTCCAATTCACAAATGAGCACCTCCAAGACATACCAATATGTACAAGTTGTTGTAGCAACAAAATTCAATGTAGGAAAACGCATAAAACAATGAATTTTTGTTATTCAATCCCCCAATTGTACGATTTTTGCAATGTTACCAAATTGACTCAAAATGAATCCTAACCAAATCTGACCCAAAACATTGCAACATGGTCTTAAATACCTTATTTCAAAACAAAAAAATGACCTTAAACATAAAGACACTACACACTAAAACCCTTTTACAAAATGAAGGGCCAAGTGCCTTGCACCATAGGCACAATGCCTTACGTACTCTATTCTCACATATCTTTTACAATGTCACTCATATATTCGAGATTCTCTTATAATGTCTGCATCATAGGTGCTCATGATGAGGTTAACTTCAAATGAGTAACTTGATATTCTCTCACTAAGCTTCACATGCTCTTTTATAATGGATTCAAATCCGAATTGAGATTTGTCAATATCATCAAAATAAGCATGTTGCATTGCTTTTTTGGTTGATATTATCTTTGATGTCTCATAAATCAACATTTTCTACAAGGAGACACCAATCAATTTTTAGTAATTTACTTACAAATATGCAAAGTAAACAAAGAAAAATAAAGAGCATCCAAAATAGAAATGAAATGAAAATAGATGGAAGGCACTTACAGACAACAAATCCACACCGTTTGGTTCCAACTCAAGAAAAACATGGCATAAATCTTGATGCTTCCATTTAGGATAGGCATGCCAATCTCTCAACTTAGTCACTCCTAGTCATACATCTTCAGTGGGAGTTCCAAGATACCTATTACACACAACACCTCTCATGAATAGAATATCTTAAAATTTGAGATGCTCTTATAATGTCTACATCATAGGTACTCATGATAACGTTAAATTCAAATGAATAACTTGAAATTCCCTTACCAAGCTTTGCACACACATTTCTAATGGCTTAAAATAATAATTGAGATTTATCAAGATCAACAAAATAAGGATGTTCCATTACTTTTTTGGCTGAGATTCTCTTGGATGGCTCATAAATTTGCATTTTTTGCAAGGGGACACCAATTAGTTTTAACTAGGTTACTTAACAATAGGAAAAGTAAAATAGATTATAGCATTGGCATCAAGCAAATTAATTTGCATAAAAGTATAAATTAATAAAAAACAATGTGCATACTAACAAATTAATCCAACGAACCATCCAAGTCTACTCTACTCTTTATTGTGTCAAGTATTTCCTCATGGTCAAAATAGTAGACCTTCCACAAGGTCTTGTTCAAAGGTCCACCCCCATATTTATTCAAACAAACATTGGATGCCATGACAAGGTTCGAGTAATAAAGAATCTTACAATGCGTGTCAAAATCCTGAAATAGCTAATCTTTAACACTCTTATTTGGGTACCTTCTAAGCCACATTCCAATAACAACAACTGAGCCTTTAGGGTATTCAATTTTTTCTCCATCTATAACTTGGGCCTCCAATTCCCTTTTGGACTCAACACAATGAAACAAGTAATAGTTTGTTCCCTCTTCATTGTCTTCATCCACAATAACTTCATAAACATGCCCTACATTGATATGTGTAGAAAATCTCTTGAAATTAGTCAACATTATGAATACACTACAAAGTAGGATAACAATAGGAATTTCAAAAACTAAGCAAGTAGATATATTACCTGGTTGAACTAGATCTGATATGTGGTCAAATTTGACTGATGATTCCATTTGTGTTAGTTCCAATGCCATCAAAGGGTGATACATGTGAAGTGGTATAAGATAAATTGTCAACCATTTGTCAACCCACTCCTCTAACTCACAATCATTCTAGGCTTGCATTGTACATGAAGAAAAAAATCATGCCATCTTCTATGTATTGATACTACATGAACCTGCATCTAAGCTAAGTAAATAATGTAGCTCACTCAATCCTATTATTGTACAACAATCCTCAGATGGTGCAATATTAATATCATCCATCAATGAAAAATTTAGATGGTGCAATATTAATATCATCCATCAACATACCTTCATTACCTAGAACCATCAAAGCATTACACCACTCAATGATTGATTGTGCATCTATCAACTTTGCACTATCATTATACTTTAACTCTTCTCGTGCTAATGCTCTTTTCATGTATGATCCTACACCATCATGCTCGGCCTCAATAAATTTCCACATATTCTCAACGCCTGTAATGACATGCATCCTACTCAACCATTAGAACATGCACAAGTTCTTGAACTATGTTGAACACTTATCTAACCATATTATATGCTGACTGTATACTATACCCCTCTGAGCCAAATCAATGCACAACATCTGGAAGCAACCTTGCATGAACTCTGGAGAATGTGTATGATCATCGCTAATATAAAATTGATACTCCCTCAATACCTTCCTTTGGTCCTCTATACTATCAACTACATGAATGAATGCTATGTGCACAAATATTGAAACTTGTGTGGAGTTGTAATACTGTGACTGCACCTCACGCTATGGTTATAGAGTGTAGTTCTCTACAAATTCAACCACTGATAATATGCTATCAACTTGAAAGGTGTTCTTGCATAGCTTGAATTGTGTGTCCAGCCATCGAGCTCTATGGGCATTCCTTGCATACTCATGCACTATATTTTCACGAAACATGGACATAAACTAATACACTAGAATCTTCTAAATAACCAAATCCTCCTTTTTTGCTTGAGACCCATCTTTTGTAATGTATGCCACTGATTTATACTTCCCAAACTCTACTAGTTTATATTCCACCTCATCTATGCTTTCCATATGTTGACATACTAGCATACAATCCAAGCCACCATGATGCTCGCATGAAGCATCCAAGCATGTTGTCCTATAGAATATTTGGCCATCCTCTATTTCGCATAATTTTTTTTTGGTAAGAACTCTCTTGAAGATATTGTTGGGGCTTCTATGCCATAATCCTGCAAAGCATCTTTGGTATGCAAATATAAACATATAGAATGATAAAAATCATAATGGTTAGAGAATTCAATATGTATTCTACAACAAAAATTAGTGCGTGTGTGATTTATCTTGACATAAAAAGGTTTAATAATTTCGAAATATCTTTTACAAATACTAATTTGAAGATAATGCTATTGATATTGAGAAAAAAATGGGTTTGAGTCATACCAAAAAAGTGCTTTGGATATGGCTCACAGTTTCGACTAGCATTTCTCCTTCTTACAACATCCCTTTGATTCGGAGATGGCCTTGTTTTATTCTTCCAATACTCTTCAATTAGTGTTCTCAATGCTTCAAAAAAAAAAAATCTTTTCATGGCAGGCTCCCCGAGAATTCCCATAATTCATTTGAATTGGTGCCCTCAATTTTTTGCCACCTTTGAATGGCTCTTGATAAATTTTTTCTACTAATTCTCATTTGTTCACTTGTCTTTCTAATAAGACAAGATCTATTTGTTTGACTATTTACCAAAGTTGATGTAATGACATGTTAGGTGACATTACAATCCTTTGAGTGTGAGATCTTACCCACACTCTCATAAGAATCCATTAGATTCTTCATAGTAGTGTTTTCACTCGATGCATTCAATGTTCTCAACCCAAGAGTCTTCATGATGTTTCTATACTTTATACCCTGAATCATTTCAACAAATAGTTGAAATCTTGCGGTCTCATTTAGCCTTTCAAATAATGATTTCCAAATGTTATCAACATATCTTCTACAAGTGCGTGCTAGAATCTTACCTTCCATGTGCTGTAAAATATCCTCATCAATATTAATCAAATACTTTGGATTTCTATGCAAAATTCTAGGTGGTGTTCTCCTAGGTACATACATATCAACATTAGGAATTTCATCAATATATAATTGAGGTGGGCTAGGTTGCGTACCTTCAATCAAGAGTGGAGTAGAAGATGTACCTTGAATTTCACATGGGGATGATGGCATACCTTCTTCATCAAATACAAGTGATGATGTACTCTCAACTTGAGATGCGTTGGATGGTGTCAAACCATATTCACTTGAAATAGATGGTGTCCCTCCACATTCACTTGTTGTAGATGGTGTCCCTCCATATTCACTTGTCCTTAATGGTGTCCCTTCATATTCAATTGTAGTAGAGGGTGTGTCTCCAACTACAATATCTGAATCTTTCTTACCATGATTCTTTCACATTCGTGTCCTTTGTGCTGCCAATGTTTGTTCTCTTTTTGATGGTTGAGATTCCTCTTTAGTTGGCTTGTTTTAGTCAATCATATCCAATTTCTTCCTTTCATGATATTCCACCACACGTTTTGTCTCCTTTTCTTTTTTGGTTTCATACTCTTCATTTGTTATTTTATTCCTTTTTAATTTCTTCAGCATGGTGGATAATTTTACTTGTAGCATGGTAATGAGATGAATATTAATTCCTAAAAATTGTATCCATTAAAATAAATGAAATATATGTCATTCAAGGCTTCATAAGAGATACTTACAATCATCCTGTAGAAGAGTATTTCTAGCATAGACAAAGGTCACATGAATATTTTCAATGGAATGCCTTAAAGAAATGTGGTAATGTGGCATGCCATGATTGCAGGCTAGGTTAAAAATGGAAGCATGGACAAGCCATGTGAATTCTATAGGGCATATGCTTCCCTTAACTTCTCAACCCTACTATAGTGGTTGGATAGCGAGTGAGCTCACTAGCCTGCCAATGTGGTATAGTTGAGAAGGTAGGAGCATCATATGCTTCATTGAAATGGGGTCGCACGGTCACTGTGAGACCCCATTTCAATGAGGCATATGCTAACCCTACCTTCTCACCATGAGACCCCATTTCTATGAGGCATATTCTGCCCCTACCTTCTCAACCATATTGCATTGGTAGGCTAGTGAACTTGCTCACTAGCTTGTCAATGTGATAGGGTAGAGAAGGTAAGGGCAGTGTATGCCTCATATAAATAGGGTCTCATAGTGATATGTGTTGCCCCTATCTTATCAACCCTACTGCATTGGTAGGCTAATGAGTGAGCTCACTATCCTAACAATGTGGTATGGTTGAGAAGGTAGGTGTAGTGTATGCTTGAGAAGGTTGAGTGAGCTGGACTAGTGAGTGAGTTATCTTGACAATGCTCCACTAGCTTGCCAATGTAGTAGGGTTGAGAAGGTAGATGTAGTGTATTCCTCATAGAAATAGGGTCTCACGATGATATACAACATATGTCTCATAGAAATGGAGTCTCACAGTGATGTATATCACCATGAGACCCCATTTATATGAGGCATACACTGCCCCTACCTTCTCAACCATATCACATTAGCAAGATAGCTCACTCACTAGCCGGTCAATGTGGTAGGTTGAGAAGGTAGGGACAGCGTATGCCTCATAGAAATGGGGTCTCACAGTGATGTATCCCTCTATCCTTCTAATGTGGTATGGTTGAGAAGGTAGGGGTAATCTATGCCTCACAAAAATGGGCTCTCATGGTGATATACATCACCATGAGATCCCATTTTTATGAGGCATACACCGCCCCTACCTGCTCATCCTTACCACATTGGAAAGCTAGTGAGTGAGCTAGCTTGCCAATACTCCACTAGCTTTTTAATGCAGTAGGGTTGAGAGGGTAGGGGAAATGTATGCCTCATAGAAATGGGGTCTCACATGGGCAATGTATGCCTCATAGAAATGGGGTCTCATGGGCAATGTATGCCTCACATAGAAATGGGGTCTCACATGATGCCTCCTTAGAAATGGGGTCTCACATTCATGTGAGACCCCATTTCTATGAGGCATACATTGCCCCTACCTTCTCAACCCAACCACATTCATGGGCTAGTGAGTGAGCTCACCAGCCTACCAATGTAGTATGGTTGAGAAGGTAGGGTTAGAATATCCATCATAGAAATGGGGTCACATTAGCGATCTAGTGAGCGAGCTCACTAGCTCGCCAATACAGTATGGTAGAGAAGGTAGGGGTAGTGTATGCCTCATAGAAATGGGGTCTCAATGTGGTAGGGTTAAGAAGGTAGTGGCAGCATATACATCATAAAAATGGGATCTCATGCTGATATACATGACTATGAGACCCCATTTCTATGAGGCATATGTTTTCCATACATTCTCAACCATACCACATTAGCAAGCTAGTGGAGCATTGGAAAGCTAGCTCACTTAGTAGCTCACCAATGTGGTATGTTTGAGAAGGTATGGGTAGCATATTCCTTATAGAAATAAGGTCTCATAGTGATGTAATCACCATGACACACCATTTCTATGAGGAAAACGCTGCCCCTATCTTCTCAACCATACCGCATTGACGGACTAGTGGAGCATTGGCAAGCTAACTAACTCACTAGCCAAGCAATGCGATATGGTTGAGAAGGTAGGGGCAGCGTATGACTTATAGAAATGAGGTCTCACAGTAACTAGAAATGGGGTCTCACAGTGATGTAATCACCATGACACTCCATTTCTATGAGGCATGCACTACCCCTACCTTCTCAACCATACCACATTGGTGGACTAGTGGAGCATTGGAAAGTTAACTCACTCACTAGCTTGGCAATGCGGTATGGTTGAGAAGGTAGGGGCAGTGTATGCCTCATAGAAATGGGGTTTCACGATTACCATGATACCCTCTATGAACATCTACCCTACTCAACTTCTTTATCAATTATGGGCTAATCTCCTCGAACCCCATTTCTATGAGGGCGCCGCTTCCTCCTTCTCAATAATGTGTGCAATGGAAGCTAGTGGAGTATTGCCAAGCTAGTTCACTCACTAGCTTGCCAATGCGATAGGGTTGAGAAGGTAGGGGTGACATATACCTCATAGAAATGGGGTATAACTGTAACTATGAGACCCCATTTCTATGAGGCATAGGCTGCCCCTACCTTCTCAACCCTACTACATTGGAAAACTAGTAGAGCAGTGGCAAGCTAGCCCACTCACTAGCTCGCCAATGTGGTAGGGTTGAGAAGGTAGGGGTAGTGTATGCCTCATAGAAATGGGGTCTCATGGTGAGGTATATCACTGTGAGACCCCATTTCTATGAGGCATACGCTGCCACTACCTCATATAAATGGGGTCTCACAATGATATACATCACTGTGAAACCCTATTTCTATGAGGCATACAATGTCCCTACCTTCTCAACCCTACTAGATTGGGGTCTCACTCACTAGCCTACCAATGCAGTAGGGTTGAGATGGTAGGGGCAATGTATGCCTCATAGAAATGGGGTCTCAAGGTGATGATGGTAGGGGTAGTGTATGCCTCATAGAAATGGGGTCTCACGGTGATACATCACCATAAGACCCCATTTCTATAAGTCTAGCCTACCATCTCAACCCTACCGCATTGGGATCTCACTCACTAGTCTGCCAATGTGGTATGGTTTAGGGGGTAGGGGTAGTGTATGCCTCACAGAAACTAGGTCTAATGATGACCATGAGACCCAATTTCTTTGAGGCATATGCTACCCCTACCTTTTGAATCCTACCACATTGGTAGGCTAGTGAGTTAGCTCACTAGCCTACCAATGTGGTAGGGTTGAGAAGGTAGGGGCAGTGTATGCCTCATATAAATGTGGTCTCATGGTGATAGAATCATCACCATATGACCCCATTTATACGAGGCATATGCTACCAGAAGGTAGGTGCAGTGTATGCCTCATATAAATGTGGTCTCACAGTGATATACTCATCACCATGAGACCCCATTTATATGAGGCATATGCTACCCCTACCTTCTCAACCCTACCGCATTGGCAAGCTAGTGGAGTATTGGCAAGCTAGCTCACTCAGTATCTTGCCAGTGTGGTAGGGTTGACAAGGTAGGGGCAGCATATGGCTCATAGAAATGGGGTATCATGGTGATATAATTTCTATGAGGCATACACTGCCCCTACCTTCTCAACCTTACCACATTGGCAAGCTAGTGAGTGAGCTCACTATCTTGCCAAGCTCACTAGTTTGTCAATGCTACCACATTTTGCGTACATTTATATGAAAAAATTATTGTCAAACAATTCAAATTGTTTTTCCATGCTTCGATTTTAAGCCATGATTGGAAGATAGGCTGCACCTTTCCCCATGTTTCTAACTTAGCCTTGAATAAAGAGTATTTAAACAATGGAGAGAAGGGTTAGAATCCCTTGTAGGTAGACTAATCAAGGAAACATTTAAAATATATCACAACATAAGTGATGGGGTAGATTTAGTGATGACGTAAATTTAGAAATAGAGATTAAAACCAAAATAGTTTCAAAGATCTATCAATGTGGAAGGAGTATATTCCAACTTTTTAGAGAAATTTATGGAAAATTTGGTAGCATAGACAAGGAAATCAGTTGCTTGGTATAACTGTTTGACAAAATACCTCAATGAAAGCTTCGGAGAGTGGTATGCACATCCATAATAAATGATTAAGAAGTGATGTTTTATTTTACTTCGTTAAAAATTATGCCATATATATGTGTACACAAAATGTGGAAGCATACACAAAGTAAGTCAATTGTTAAATAACAAAATTCCTTAAAGAGATGTGGTTTAAACATGTAATTGGCAAGTGTATAGAATTGTGCAATTTAAAATGTGCATTTACAACCTAAGGTTATAATGACAAACAAACAATGATCAACATGGAATATGAAAAATAACAAAAATAAAAGCAAGTCATAATAGAATGAAATAAAATGTGTAAAGAATTCACATACCTAAAATACCAAAGTTTCAAATGGAGGATTTCTACCCAATTATGCAGCCTTTTCAAACTCCTCAACAATTTGACTTTTTTTAAAGCTTGTTCCCCTCCAAAATTCAATTGTATATCACTTTTGAATGAAATTCAGACTTGAATTGATATTATATGCCTTTCAATGTGAAAAATCTTCTATTTCATGCAAAGGTGGTGGAAGATGCTGAAAAGGTGGTGGAGTGTGAAAGCATGCATGCATATGCTTCACAACATCATCAAAGCTACTTTTTGTCCAAGCACATCTTGAGGAGACAAGGAGAATATATGTAGAATGTGGGCATTGAGATCATGGGTATATAGAGTTTTTTACCATTTTCAGATCAAGCTAAAACACACTTGTATTATAACATGCTCATGTTATAATGTGAGAACATTATTTCTTGCTAAA
>VDFB02008394.1:0-29134 GCA_007258455.2 Sequoia sempervirens
GCAATTGAGGAGGATCACTAAACCCATGGTTAATCCATAAACATGTTCATTTTCTCTCATTCCCATAATCAAAATAATAAGTGCAATTATGAGAAATAATAGGGGCAAGGAAGGATAGAACCTGGATGTCATCACATGGAGGTGGAAGTGTTGGATAGTCAAGAGCAAGCACATCATTGATTGTTGCAATGGTAGCCTCAAGCAGGCGTGGTGGAGGGTGCAACACTCTGTACATTAAGCTTGCATAAGGTTGGTAGGACAAGGCAACAAACAGCTCTTCCAATCTACCAATGGGACCTATAGCCCCAATTGGCAGTTCTTCAAAAAGAAATACTTCTCCGCATTGATCATTTGCAAACTTGGGATCCACTTGGTTGCTGTCCCCAAGGGGCAACATGTTGTTATGTGGTGTTCAATGTCGTGGGACAATGACATGCACAAATTTGTCCTATTGTAGTCGTCTGAATACGAAGGAGGATCAACAACGATCATGGCGGAAGGACTCCAAGTTGCATCTTGTAGTCGGTCAGGTGCTTCATCTATGTTAGCAGCTATCTCAGCACCTCCGCCTTTGTCTTCTTCTCTTTGTTGTTCATGCATCTCATCATGACGTTCACTCATTTCCTCTTGCTCACTATCGATGTAAATGGAGAAGGAGCTCCTCTCCCAATTTGGAAACTCTAGTGCATCACTGTTCGGGGGGCTCAAGGAGTATGTATTCATCACTACCATCTTCTGGGATGTGCTCTTCCTCAACATGAGCATACCTCCGTAGTGCAACTCCCAATGGAAAGAAGTCATCAATTGATGGCACCTCATCGAGGGGACCAAAGTCTACTGCATAATTTCCTTACAAATACTCGCCAAAAAGCCCATCGTCCATGGTACACAACTGCTCTTCAAGAGGAAGAACTTCTCAGTGACTAGTGGACAACATTCTCGCTTGATCTACTTCATCATTTGGAAGTCTGAGACTATATTATTGTCCTTATATTGTTTCTGCAACATTCTCTTGAGGCCTACCTTTAGCTGAGTCATTACTCAGTTCAGGCTCTTGGTCTACACGTTCCATCCTTGAAGCAACTGCAAGAAGTGGTATGCTTGGTTGCCTCACTTGTCCTTTGACTTGCTTAATGGCTTCTTTGCATAGCTCGCATGCAAACTCAAAGTGTGAGGAATCATGAAGTCTTCACCAATTTGGAAATAGTAACACCTCCAAATCCACTTGGTATTTCAGCTTCAACCAATCCTTTTCCAACCTCGAGACGAGCTAGTCATATCTCTCTATGATCGAGTCCTCATCATCACTTGAAAAAGAAGCTTGATGGTAGACAGTCGTGGCAAGTGGTTTCTCCCACTCCTCCAAATCTACATTTTCAGATCCTCAATCACTGTCATTGGTGAAAGGGAGGCTTTCTAATCTAATTTCACTTATACCTTCGTCATCATTTTTTGTTGCTCCAATGTTATCAACCTTTTCTTCTTCATGTTCTTCAGCATCTTCGTCGGTTGTCCTAGCATGCACGGCTACAAACTTCATTGGTTCATCATCACCTACCAATTGCTCTTCTTCTAGAGTGGACTACCTTCGATTGGTGGAGGGAAGGCCTTCTAAATTAGTTTCAATCAGATTTTCACCAAGGCACCTTGTTGTCCTAGTGAAATTTGCTTCTTCCTCCTAGTTTTCAACTTCAATGTTTGTTGCTCCAACATCAACTCGTATCAAATTTCTTGGTTTGAATCCTTACCTTGCTGTCCTCCAGATGTTGATAGCTCTTTTGTCTCATAGGATAACTTTTCTTCATTGGGAGTTGGTTGCTCCAACTTATTCGAACAACCCTTGGCTTGAGCAATGATGTTGTCACATGATGGACACGTAAATTCTAAATGTGGTGCATTGTGAAATCTACACCAACTTTCCATTAGTACTTCCTCCAATTTTGGTCCATCCTTGCTACTCAAATGTTCTTAGATCAGCTCCTTGAATGCTTTGGCTGTCATGGTTGTCAATTCTTCCTCTGGGTCTTCGGGAGCCAAGGGCTGGTATATTTCCCAAAAGGGAATTCCTCCCTGCAAGATCCTTTCGATTCTGCTCAAGAAAGTCAAACATCTCAATTCGTTGTGCCTGCAAGTGCAATGGATCCGACATTTATCCGCCAATGCAAATTTTGCAATGGCTTCTTCAATCTCTTATTCAACACTGCATGCAGCTAAGTGATGCCAATTTGTGTATGCTGCTCCATTTTGACTCAGCTCCTACTTGCCATCAGAATTTTTTGAATTTTAGCATTAAAAGAGATCTCCCTACCTCAGATTTCTTCTTTGAAAGTGCTCTTTTCAATATCCAACTTTCAGCTTTGTAGCCTCAACATGTCATGCCCTCCTTCTAGCGCTAGTTCTGTTGATGTGTTTTTTATGCACTTCTCAACACAGGCAGTGTGTAGGTGCACTATCTCTCTTGAAAGACAATCTTCCACAATCAGATTGCAGAACACTATCCTAAGGTCTCTAATGTTAGGTCTTGACAGTGCTTGGAATATCTCAATTGTTTGATGTGATTTGCTGGAATCACAAGGCGGACTTACAGATGAGTTATATACAAAGCATAGGAAGTTGGGTTTGCAAATGCAGTTTCAAAGTGCTGGAAGTGAATGAACAGTTGTTGTCCACTCAAAACAACAAGTTGAAACTCATCAAGTTCATCTGATTTAGCTTCATGGTGATGCTTTAGATCCTACTCTAACCAAGGATTAAAAGAAATAGCAAAAGGAGAAGGGTTAAGAAAGTTGTTCTAATCCTAAGCTACGAATGAACAGTAACAATGGTGGCTACTACAGTAGACAGGCTTCCTAAACTGATTTTTGCTTGACCAAGAAAAACCTATAGCTACACAAAACCAGTGTAATCTTCTAAGCTCTGTTGATTTTGAAATTACACATACACATCATGAACATACAATTGAACTAGGTTGCAGCAATGACAGAAAGAAGCCCAGGCTAATTTTGCACAGCAGCTTGTCATCAACAAGTGCTAAAAGTATGGGCTGGAAGCTCATCAAATACTATAACAACAACACCATCATGACATCCATTCAATAAACTAATAGTAAAACTAACATAGAAGGTATAACCATGCATGCAAGATGAGAAAAATCAAAGAGAAAATCCATAAAATCATGCAAAGTTGTCTTCTATTGCTGCAAATGCTTTTTACAACAGCTCTCCAACCCTTACAAATGAGGGGCAAGCCCCTATTTATAGTTTTCCAAATCCTGAATGAATGGCTAGGATTGAATTACATTGTGTGGCTCAGATTTTTTTATAATAGGGTTTCACCTACCCCACAGTATTCAACAATTAAAAATACATTCCTTGTCTTTTCTCTGTTTTGTCATCTAGTGCTCAGGTGTTGTAGCAATTTCGTCATTTAGTTGATTGTCCTTTTACTGTAGCTGAAACTACCTGAAAGTTGTCTTCTTACTTGATGTGTTTGCAATGTTCTTCCTTGGATCAAACGAGCCTATTGACAATTGGCATTAATAGATTAGTTGCCCCTGATTCGGGCGGACAGCTCCCTTATGCTTTCTTCAAGGCCACCCCCTTGCATTTTTGTCCTTGACTTCCTTGGAACAGGCCTTCTTCTAACGCCGACCCTGTTGGTGGGTGCTAGCAGGAGAGGCGAACATGAAATGAATGGTGACAAGAGCTATGTGCATTCCTTGATCAACTTTCTCGATGGGTCTCCTGACAGACGTGCAATAGGCTCCTTGAATCCTACGTACATGAAGTGTCGTAAATGCTTTCATACACAAATCAAGGAAAACATTAGTCAAATTTTGAAAAATCCTTGTTAGATCCATCCATGCATCATCAAAAGATCATAATATTCATATTTGGAGCTCATTTGGACCATAAACATTAATGCGGGCCCAAGGGGGCTAGCAGCAAACGGGGGACAACAAACTGGAAGGGAAGTTCTCGGACCCCACAAAACATAGCAAAATGAATATTTTTCAATTATAGCGCATGCGAAAAGGGGAAGGAAGAGTGCCCAGAAAAACTTCCTTAAGATTGGACTCATTTGAAAAAAACTAGAAGCCCAAAACGACCACGGAGGGATGGAGTCCCAGAAATGGCCATGGAGGGGTCGGGCTCTAGAGGCTGGGTCGTCGGGGCTCCACGGATGTTCAAAATGGCCATGGAGGGACAGAGTCCCAGAAACGACCATGGAGGGGCCAGGCTCCGAAGGTCAGGTCGCCAGGGCTCCATAGATGTTTAAAACAGCCACGGAGGGACGGAGTCCCAGAAACGACCATGGAGGGGTCAGGCTCTGAGGGGCGGGTCGTCGGGGCTCCACATATGTTCAAAATGACCACAGAGGGGCCGGGCTCTGGAGGTCGGGTCACCGAGGCTCCACGGATGTTCCAAAACAGCCAAAGAAGGACGAAGTTCTGAAACCCTCAAAACTTAACAGAACGTTGACGAAACCTTTGCAGTTCACTTAGGCACCACAAAAACATCCCAAATCCACCAAAAATTTATCCTCAAAGTCAAAAATGTGGAAACTGGACCGACAGGGGTCCACGGATCTTTCTAAAATAGCTAAAGAGGGAGGGAGTTCCGGAGGGAAAGTTCTGAAACCACCAAAGCTTAACGAAATGTTGATGAAACCTTGGCAGTTCACTTAGGCACCACAAACACATCCCAAATCCACCAAAAAGTTGTCCCCAAAGTAAAAAATGTGAAAACTGGATTGGCGGGGGTCCATGGATGTTTCCAAAATAGCCAAAGAGGGAGGGAGTTCCGGAGGGAAAGTTCTAAAACCACCTAAACTTAATGGAATGTTGATGAAACCTTGGCTGTTCACGTAGGCACCACAAACACATTCCAAATCCACCAAAAGGATGTCCCCAAAGTCAAAAAATGTGGAAACCGGACCAACGGGGGTCCACAAATGTTCAAAACAGCCAAAGAGAGAGGGAGTTCCGGAGAGAAAGTTTTGAAACTACTGAAACTTAATGGAATGTTGAAAAAACCTTGACAGTTCACTTAGGCACCACAAACACATCCCAAATCCACCAAAAGGTTGTCCCCAAAGTCAAAAATGTGGAAACCGGACTGGCGAGGGTCCACAAATGTTTCTAAAATAGCCAAAGAGGGAGGGAGTTCTGAAGGGAAAGTTCTGAAACCATCAAAACTTAATAGAACATTGACGAAACCTTGGCAGTTCACTTAAGCACCACAAACACATCCCAAATCCACTAAAAAGTTTTCCCCAAGGTCAAAAATGTGGAAAGAAGTGAATCAAGCAACTAGGGACCAAGTCAACAGGAACAAAACAAAAGGCAAAAAAGGGACGGGGGACTTTATTTCTCCTCGGATTTGAATACCCCAAGTAGGTGAATTTGGGTAGGGTGATTTGATCGTTTGAAGACACATGACCAATTTGGGCTTAGAAAATGGGGCACACAAAACAAGACATGAGCAAAGCAGCCTGTCGAGAGCGAAAGAAGGGGGTCCCTACCTATGGCAGGGCGTGTGTGCAAAACATGCACAACAAAATCTAAGGAACCCCAATCATCTTCTAACAATTTAGTGACTTCATCAATGTTCTTCTTGTGTCCTTCCTTCGTAGCTTCCACTTTTGTAGTTGATTTCCATTCTTTCAAAGGGTCTCGTCATTCTCTCTCAGCAATCAGACAACTTTCAGGTTCAGGATCGACTTTTAACATGTAGTCTTTGTTGTCATAAACATATTTCATTACATGATGAAGGGTAGAAGGCACCCCATTCATCTCATGAATCCATGGTCTTCCTAAGAGGAGATTAATATGAAATATCTTGAGGCGTAACATGGATCGAAGTTTGTAAGGTAACCTTTCCAACTCTAATAAGTATTATGAAAACTCCAAGCAGTTGTTTTCCTACGTTATCAACCCACAAATAGACGAAGAATCATGGACAATGTTACTCTTACTCATATGAAGCCTCTCCAACAGTCTCACACTACACACATTAAGGGTCGAACAACTATCAACAAGGGTTCTCTTTATCTCAATTCAAGTCGCATAAGCTATTATCATGAAAGCTTCATTTTACTTTTGCTCTTCTAACAAAGGTAACTCATCTTGATAGAAAGTAATGTCTAAGTTGATCGAAGTTATAGCTTGAATTTGGGTTGCCACGTCATTTGATTGCACATTAGGAGTAGGAACTTGTTGCAAAGCACTTTGAAGAATGTTATGATAAATAGGTGAGGATTGAATTTAAGGTCCCATAAGGATATCTAAGCATAAGTGTTTTTAAGTTGTTCAACAAGATCATACCCCTTTCCACTTTGTAAAACCTTAATTCTATAAGGTTCCAAAAAGCTTGTTATAAGCAGCTGGGATGTATGTAGACGTGTGTATTCTAAGAGTCTAATAGTGATCATGTTGTCTCTTAATCTCTAGTGGTGATACTCCTGTGAGAAGATTGTTTTGCAAGTATATTGTAATCTTTTGATTTTTGAATAATATATTGAGCAATTTTTGGAGTGTGGGGTTTTTCTTCCAAAGGGTTTTCCCCACATAAATCTTTATGTTGTGGTATGCATGATATTTGTGTTTATTTATGTTTACGTTTTTGTAATTGTTAAATATTTGTAAAGTTTTACATTTTTCTCCTCTCAAGATTAGTGTAGGAAGTTGTTCCGCTATCTTAACTTCCTTACAGGTGGTATCAAAGCTTGATCACCTTTGGTTGCTGTAGGTTGTTGGGTTTTTTAAACTAATCCAGATTTGAGTGGAAGCTTGTCCAGAAAATACCTTGTGATCTTTTTATAGGAATTTTCAGATGGAAAGTTCATCAAGGAGAATAAAGATGGAGAATTTTTTTGGAAATAATTTTGAGATGTGGACGCTAAAAATGGAGGATCTATTGATAGATCGAGCTCTGTGGAATGTTGTTGATGAGAATGTTTCAAGGCCTATAGATCCTACTCAAGTTGCTCAATATGGGGTGAAGCCACAATAGTGGTTTACAATTTGGTGGAGGAAGGAAAACTGAGAAAAAATGACCCCATGGCAAAAAAAATAGTTTTAGGGGTTCGAATGAACCTACAAGTTCGATTGAACCCAAAAGGGGTTCCCCTGAACTAGGGTTCGAGCGAACCCACTAATTACTAGGCCCACATTTCCTGCCCAAAATAACAAAAGGAAATGCATATTGAGGGTGGTTCGCTCGAACCCCCTTATTCCTCATTCTCCCCCTAAACACTAAAAAAAACTAAATTTTTACACTTTGAGGCTTGGGTTGAAGATGAAAATGGAGAATCTTCACAAAACCAACTGGAATTAGGTAGTCCTCGAACAAGCTATCCAATGAATATAATTTTAATATGTTTTGGTTTTATTGTGTATTTATTTTTTTAGTTTTATTAAACATAGGTTTTTCATTGAAAATGAAGGTCTTTGTTCTACACATGTGGAAAAATAGCAAATTATCAAAAAAAATTTGAAAAATATGAGTGCACCAAATATTGAAGTCCTTGATCCAACAAAAAAAAATGATATATACAAAAAAAGCTACGCGTTATACGGTCGCACTATGTTTGAATTGTAATTGATTTGACTTCGAAACTTGATTAAAGAAAAAATATTCAATAAAAAACTATGCAACCAAGTGGAAGCACTAGATATCAAAGTTACAAATCTAAATTCGAAAGAATTAGAATTTTATCCTTCATGAAAAAAAGTTATGCATTATACAGTGTGCGTCACTTTTTAAAAATGTTGTTTTCTGAAAAAAAACCAGTTTTCGTGGGAGATGGAAAAAGAAGTGCAATCTGATTCCAAAAATTCTCAAAAAAATATTTTTAGAATCTACAGACAAAATGTGACAAGACTCTAGTTTGCATCATCTTCAAATTCCTCACGGTTTAGCCGCTATAGGTGCCTGAATGTGAAGATTTAGTTAAAAATAATAATTTCAATGTCCAGTTTGGCCAAAAATTGTAAACCACTATTGTGGGATCACCCTATGATGTTATGGACCGTAAAGCCAAGGGTCTAATCGGATTGTGCTTGGTAGACTCTGTTTTAATTAATGTCCATGAAGAGACCTTTGCATAGAAACTATGGAAGAAGCTTGGTGAGATGTATTTGGCCAAATCTTTAGTGAACAAGATTTTCTTGAGGAAGAAGTTGTATTCCTTAAGAATGGAAGAGGGTGGACGAATCATAGACCACCTAGAAGCATTTAATATGTCAGTAGCTCAATTGGCATCAGTTGGTATCAAAATGGATGAGGAGGAGAAATGTTAGATCTTGATTTGTTCTTTGTCTAATTCATGAGATTCTCTTGTTATGGCTATTGGGAGTACTTCTATTATATTGAAGATTGAAGATGTGGTGGGTTCTTTGCTTTCTAAAGAGATGAGGAGGAAGGTATCTATCACTGCCAAGGAGGCCTTAAATGTTCATGGAAGACCTAAGGAAAAAGGCAAGAAGAATGAGAAGCGTGAAAAATCCAAGTCTAAGGGGAGATCTAAATCTCCTGGAAAGTCCAAAGTTATTTGCTAGAACTATGGTAAGCTTGGACATATTCATAAAGAATGCAAAGAAGAAAAGAAGAAGAAAAAGAATAAATTTGATTTTGATTATGAGTCTGAGAAGGAAGATGGTGACACATTCATTGCAGCTTTGGCAACTCATGTAGGTAATGATGCATGGTTAATTGAATCAAGGGCATCTTTTCATATGACCTTTAATATAGATTGGTTTTGTGAATATGAAGAATTTGATGGAGGTAAGGTGTACTTGGGTGATGATTCTCATTTAGACATTGTTGGTTGTGGTAAAGTTAAAATCAAGTTACCTGATGGTAGAATAAAAAGGATTAATGGTGTGTTGCATATCCCTGGATTAGCACAAAATTATGTGAACAAACTAATAGATGCAGGTGTGCAGGTAGTATTTTTTTGTTGCAGGATGCAAGATGGTTAGAGGTGCTATGGTGATTGTTAGATGTGTCAGATATGAGACATTGTATAAGTTTGATGCATGCACTGTTGAGTGCACTAGTACTTCTGTGAAAAGAAAGTTTGTAGTAGAAGTGAGGGTTTCACTTTCAGCAGATGGTCATGGCTTTTGGGTACCCAAGGGTGTTCTTTCTTCTGCGATAAAGTTACTTGCAGAGAAAACTATGTTATGGCACCAGTGACTTGGCCATATTGGAGAAAAGGGTCTAAGGACCTTAAAAATAAAAAAACTTTGTTGAAGGTTTGTCTGATTGTAATCTTGAATTCAATTTATGTGAGCATTGCATTTATGGAAAACAAAACCGTGTTCAATTTTACTTAAATTCTCATAAATTTTGTGGTGTATTGGATCTTATTCATTCTGATGTATTTGGTCCTATAGATGTTGCTTCAATTAGTAAATCCACATATTATGTTTCATTTAACAAACCATAATGATAATTTATATAAATTACCATGATCACTAGAAGTCGTGATCTCCTAAATCTTTCCATACCACATTAACATATATAAGATCAACCAATATGATATTAGTGATAACAAATTTCAACAATCCATGTAAATTATTATCAAGTGTTTTTATCTTAGATTGTGTTGTATTTTTTGTATCAAAAAATAATTAAACACAAAATCTTCAAAATTAGATCAAATTTATATTTAATATCATTTTAGTCAAACCAATTACATATCATAAGCTAATAGAAACAAAGCTCAATTGATAAGATGATTTATTCATATAAAACCCATTAAACTTTGATCCTATTAGATTATTGGTATAAGGGATAAGGTAAGGTGCAAGCCTTAAGCTAGTGTCTAACAACCATTGCTTACTTGATATAGCTTGTCATGACCCATAAGAAAGGTCTAAGGTTTTAAGGGAGTTTTACACTTGAATTCTCATTTGTCCACCAAATTATATTTTAAGTATACGTTTCATTTATTAATATAGTTCTTTGAAAAAAGATAAAAGCTTCCCATGGCCCCAAAATTAATTTATCGACGGCCACACGACACGACAAAAACGAAATACGACAACTTAGTCTCATTTCCTAACTAAAATCGAGTCGTATAGCCAAAAGTTTACGTACCATTTGGACTACGAAGTAAACAACAAAAAAACATTTGTTTAGGACTTACTTTAGATGTCCCAAATCACAAAGAAAGTGCAGCGGTTTAAGCTTTACCAGGGCGCTTGAAAGGATCTCTGCCTGCCACTAGAAAGGTAAAAGAGAGCAGAGCCGTTGGATAAGTAAAGCGTCACTGTCGCCGCCCATGACGAAGCTTTGCACGGGGTTCCTGTTGGACGGCAGCCGTTCGCATGTCGTCCACTTTCGGAGTTTCTACTTTGCTACATCTTTAAATAATTGGCCGTCGCTTTTATATTGCGAAACAGGTAGATCACGAAAGATTAGATTTTTTTTTATTGGATGAATTAACACAAATGCAAATGCACGATTAGTTCATGCAAGATTAGCTTTTTAAGACTGCTATTTTACCATCGAGTATTTGTTGGGCAGAAACCCCAAAGATAAAATCATTTGAGCCTCCATGTGTATAAAGTATTTTCCATATCAATTAGATGTTTTGTATAATGATCTTAGATACAGTAATAAATAATCTTACAAAATAAGAAAGTGAATGTGAAAGAACAAAAATAAAATTTAAAAATTATTAGAATATAAAACAAACAGGTTAAATTTGTAGGGAAATGTAGTGTTTCTTATCAAGAAAGCGGTATGTAGCTACCCTGCATGTTACTAATCTCAAATTACTAAGTTTCCTTAGTGAATTCAGTCGTTCTAATGACACACAGATTACTTATCTGGCATATGCTCCTCAAACATTGAAAATAATATGCACTGTACAATAGCACATATTAAACTAGTCCAATTGGCTTTGTGGCCTTGGCACTCGTGTTTCAAAGTTCTTGTCTTGCAAACAACTCATACCGACATTGCTTGTGGGTACGCTGCATCCCACTAGAAGACCGCCCAAGTACCAACCTTGTTATGTAGGCTCAACTCTACAATGAGAATTAAAAATCCTACTTCTTTCAACCTCTTTTTTCTATACCACAATAGATTGCTACTTGACTTGTACTCCCTAGGTACTCGTGAGCTCCTCCAAAGTCATCTACATTGGGACTTTGTCCACTTAAGCCAAGTTTACCCATGTTCATGAGACTCGAGTTCTTGACCTCTTCTCCACATCCTCTCTAATTTTTAGCAACCTAAAATGTGCACCTAGCACATCCTTCCATTGTACATGAAATTTTTTCTCTTCCATTCAACTAAATACCCAACATTGCCATTCCAAAGAGCCTTGCACCCTCTTAGACTCACCCAACTCAATGAGTCTCTTTTACTGAGACAGATAACTTTCCCAAAGAATCTTCCCATGCAACATCCCATTACTCTAGTTTACTAAACTAAGATTCCAATCTCACCTTGGAACCATTCCATTGCAAACCTAACTACTCGGCTTTGCTAGCTTGAGTCCCTGGTCCAACCGTAGAGCCTCCTTAAGACTCAACCCACTTACTCCATTGAATTGAGACTATGTTTTAACGCCCACAAAAAAACCTCATACAGTCACAAAATTGTAGAATTACTCTAATTCATCCCTAAGATCCATGTAGAATACCCAACACCATGCCTAAATGTTGGGACTGCTCTTCTTCATCCTTGAGACAATGTCTTAAATCGCTTTCCCAGCTCCCTGTCCTCGTGGATATTCAAACCAACCATTCCCCCTAACCATGCGAAATTTATCTTTTTGTTACTCTTAGAATGACAATTTCTTTTCTTAAATTGAATCTGTGTGAATTGTATATTAATAATTGTTTTGTTAATGTCTTAGTTCTGTTATGTTGTTCGTATGGGAGAAAATTAAGCAAAATATTTGTGAGGAGCTGCTTTTCTATCCAAGAACTCTGAAAACTCGTTGTTAGCCGAGTAAAATGAAATGGAAATAATTTTGAATAAAAAATTGAATCAGATGAATACACTCTGCCATTACAATTTAAACAACCCTTTATCTTTAATGTGGTGGAATAATTTTGAATGAACATAATACGAGAGAGGCGGCAATTTGCTGAAATCTGACTGTTCGTAAACACTTGTTTGGATGATGTATCAGTCTCAAACATGATAGACTCTATGTTCCAAGAGTCAGAGTTACTGATATCCATACTCTTGAAGAGATGTTTTTGAAACTGATTAGCATGCCTGTCCTTACAAACTACACATTCAATTTGCTCCGCCAATCTGCTACAAGATAACCCATTAGCCTGTGATTCTAAGCTCGGCTCTCTGGCACAATCACCAGAATCTGCAACTGGGTTGCAAACCCCTTCGGCCTGCACAGAAGGAAACTCCTCGGAAAAGAATCCATTGCTGGACGCTTGAACATGTCCATCTGTGCTAGATTCCTTGTGCCTGGGGGACCTTACAACAATCCACTGACCTGTCAGGGGACTTCCAAACCAATTATCATCATCCTTCTCTAGAGCCTTTTTAAATTCGCTTCCTGCTGCCAATTGCTGAATCCGATCTCTTGGAGAAGGACTCTTCTGGTAGGTCTCTTTTTCTTGTCCATCACAGGCCCCTATCTCTGCGGTTGACACAGTCCTAGGCAATGTCAAGATGGGAACACAAGAGTAAACAACAGATGAACAAGACTCGGACTCTTTCCAATCGAAAGGCCTGATTGGGGGTTGAGGTCCCCTGAGAAGGCCATCCTTTAAAACAGGGGAGCGTTCCTGACTGAGGAAAGGGTGATCCAATAGCTGTTCGCTGGTCCACCTCTGCCTGGGATCTCTTCTCAAACATTTCTCCACAAAATCCTGGCCTTGAGGTGAAAGAGACTGAGGTATCTCAGGCAGCTCCTCTGTGAACCCAATCCTATACATGGCAGCCAGGGGATGCAAAAGGCTGTCCCAGGGAGGCTTCCCAGTGGCCATCTCCACCACAGTACAACCGAGAGACCAAATATCAGAAGCAGGCCCCTGTTCCACCTGGTTCACCACCTCAGGAGCCATCCAAAGAGGGGTACCCCTCAAATTCCAACCCTCTCCATCCTCTTTACAGCTCATCCTCTTAGCAGAGCCAAGGTCAGCGAGCTTCACACCCTTGGAACCCACAAGAACGTTCTTCCCCTTTATGTCACAGTGAACAATCCCCTGCCTGTGGAGGTACTGGATGCCAAGTAGGATGCCTCGGGTGTAGGATCTTATCACTGCCTCATCTAACTGCCCCCCAAACTTAGTCAAGAGATCCCCTATGCTGCCTCCTGGCATGTACTCCATGAACAAGTTGTAAACACCCACAGCGTTCTGAATGCTGTACTCCTTTCCCAGGCACTGCACAACATAGGGAGAATCCAAGGACTTGAGGAGGTTGTATTCATTCTCCAGAGAAGAAGTACAAGAGGTACTGGTCTTGACAGCGAAGAGATGAGCATCAGACTTGCTTATACCCAGGCTGACTGTACCAGAAGCCCCGGCTCCTATAATTCCTCCTCGAATCCATTCTTCTCCTTCCTTCGTTTGCTTCTCAATCCCCATTGTGACCAAACTACAGAATTGATGCCCAACTAGTAGAAGCAACGTCCACTACTTATATGTATACGTACAACAGTTTATTCTGAAAACAAATTTCTTTTTGGCTTTCGACACATCCCATGGAAGTGCCGGCACGGAATTGTCCTGTTGTCTTCACGACACACTATATGGCTTGCTTCCACGTGCAGCCTTCCAGTTCATTTGACGCAAACGGTTAACAGTTTAATTACATTAAGTTTGCATTGGAGAATTTTTCACTGGTCTGTTTCTCTCGGCTATCTTGTGCGTCACACTGGCCAGATGATTTTGAATTTAGATGTTTCAAGATTTATTGAATTGACACATATAGATTTGCCCTTCCTAAGATTGTTTGTCAATTTTTATCTACTCTTTTTCTTTTAATTTTTTCTTATAAAGTCTTTGCCCTTGGCTACCCTCTTCTTTGTACACGTGGAATAAAATATCCAACGCTGGATCTTTTAAGAATTGGATTGGTAGAGATCCCACGAACAAGTTCAGTTTGGGCGAGGAGAGAAGATGCCAAAATCTGGTTGACGAAGGAACGTAAGCTTATTGATTCTAGTCAAAATGGATAAGTTTTTGAGATTTTTGTAAATCGAGCTTAGATTTGGAAAACAAAAGGAGCATCAGTGACTAACATATTATTGGTTGGAAAGGGGAGTTAATATACTAGACGTTTAGGAATCTCAGATTAAAACCTTATCTAAAACAGAAAATGAAAGACACCACGACATCTCAACTAAATAAATGATTTTTATAAACGTGGCGTGGAAGATTTTTGGGAGTTTAGTTTGCATCAAAATATCCCATTGAGATTTTCGGTTTGTTTTATGTATTCTTCAATTATTTTCAAAAATATTCATATCTTGATTGATGGTATGATCGAGCAAAAACAATAAGTGTGCCACCAGTTGTAACTTATTCTTTATAAAAAGAAACGCAGCATGAAAAGGGCTGTTACAAGTGTTGGGGAAGGTAAGGTTGTATGTGGGTTCAGGTAAATTCACCGTCAATAATTCACCATCAACATTTTATTGTCAACAATTCATCGTTGTGACATATTTATCGCATATATAATTCACCACCAGCAATTTATCGTCATGATATATTCATTGCATATATCTTTTTTATGCATTCAACAAAATCTCTATGCCTTGTCTTTTTTGGGTGCTCTTGGTCACTTAAATATTGAAAAATGTATACACGGTGAATATACCACGACGATGAATTGTTGGAGGTGAATTGTATATGCGATGAATATGTCACAGTGATGAATTGCTAGCAGTGAATTGTTGGTGCTGAGTTGTTGGCGATGAATTTTCCTATAAATCATATGTTAAGAGATTACACAAAAAGAATACTTATATATATAATGTATTAGCAAATTTAGCAATAAATTGTGATTATGTTTATATAAGAGTGTATATTCTATATTTTTAATTTTATTTTATAATATTTTGTACAATGTAAACTTTATTTTGTATATTAATTGAAATATATTTTATAAAGTTATGTAGTCAATCTTTAATAATTTATGTTAGAGAAATTGTAGTAAACCTTTAAATTATATGAAATATATGAGACAAATTTTATAAGCGGAATGTATTTTTTATAGCATGCAATCTAGGGTTTTAGAACATATAATCAAAGAAATGATTTAAGAGTAGGATCTATTATTCTAGAGTATTAAATGTTTTTGAAGTAATGAGTGTTAGATGAATGGTGGATAATTTATTTAGGTGATAATAAATGATCAAATAGCTTAAGAGTGATGTCTTTTTATACTTGTCTTAACATATAAATTTGAAAGTTTTGGTGGAAGAGTTCGCACACAATGATTAATTGAGAAGGGTTTAACTCAAACCCATAGTTAAATTTGAATTTAAGTCTTCTAAAAGGGAATCTACAAATGTGAAAGTGAATTGAGTTAGATCTATAAATAAATAAACAAACTAGGAAAAACAATATGAAATTTAATAATTATGTAAGATTATTTGAATAAAAGTTGAACTATATTTCTATTAAAATCATATGTTAAAACAATTACACTTAGACAAAGTAATAATAAAAAAATAATTATTGTTTTTTTATTGGAAAAGAAAAAATTTATTAACCAAAAAATTGTGCAAGAACAAAGAAACTAGAGGACTACAAAGAGGCTATTTGTTGAAGCTGAACAGAACAACAAAATAGCAAGACAAAATGAAGGAAAAGGGAGGGAATCATCCACTATACAAAGTTGAACAACAACTAGAGCTCAAACACCAATCTAAACCAAATATAATAAAAACCTATCTAGCATCATCTTTTGTCGGTCCAGTCTAAACCAAATTTGCATGGATTAAAAACCTGGAGCATCATCTTTTGTTGGTGATCTTTCACGCACTTGCTACTTGAATTTTGTTGCCTATCCTCCATCCCCCAACTCATAAAGTGCATGACTATTCAAAAGGATTGAAGACAACTGAGCAATAAGACAAGATTAAATTAAGTGGATAACATCCCTGTTGTACCATTGCAGCCATGAATACACAATGTGGCACCATACCAATTCATGTATACTGATCAATAGTGTCCCATGAAACTTGCAGAGAACAATGCATAATCCCACCATAAACATAAACTCCTCAAATGCAAAATGGAATTACCTCCCTATCCTCTTAAGTTGTCCAACAGTTTTGTAACCAAAACCAAAAGTTTTTTCTTCAAAGGAATTGAATTGCACCTGAAGCACACTTAGGAGGGATTTAAGATCTAGGTTGTTTTCAGAGCAAGATTGTAAAAAGGGGAGATGGGGGGAGAGACCAACACAAATCATCATGCTTTCCATTTGGATAGTATAGAATGTGCGAGAGAATGAGGCTAAGCAACAGAGTTTTCAAATATGTGTTAAGATAATGTGTCTACAGGTCTGAGAAACTACATTGTGGTGTGAGGAGAGGCCAAGAAGGGTTGCTTTCCAATACCAAACCTACGGACAAAGAGCTAGAAAATTGGAGAAGAGATGCTTCCACAAGCATTGAGCATGTGAAAAGAACCAAAAAGCATGTCTAATCATCTCTTTTTTGGCACAAAAAGGACAAGACGAGGAGGGGGAGGTGAAGGAAAGGTGATCACCAATAGGAAGCTTCACATGCAAGATTTTCCAAACTATCAATTAGGCTTGGGCATCAATTTTAGAGCACCAAATGCTAGCACTCATCTTGTTCCACTTAGCACGAATAAACTTGCAATGCCATTTGAGGTTTAGGTGGGTGGATATGGATAAGGTAGGCAAGAGTTGTTTATAGATGGTTTTGAGAGGGAAAGCATGAAAATTTAGATTACAAGGTCATTTCCAATCAAAGAGAAAATTATCATGGCACAAGATGGATAGCAAGCACGCAAGGTTAGGTGAAACAAGTTGTTGAATTTGCATAATCGGTGCTCTGTCAATGGGAGAAAGTTTGAACTAAGATTAAGGCATTGCCAAGATTTCCAACTAAAGCTAATTGGATCCCATAAGTCACAAAAGGTTTGAATGCCTTTTTTAAAGAGGTGCTTTCCCTTAAGGACTTTGTTGATAGCAAGAGGAGCATTGTTAAATTGTACCAAGTTATTCCACTAGATGGAGGAAGAGGCAAAACTTAAACCATGTATCAAGGATTGATCATGCCAAACTAATTTTTTTGAAGTGATTTGCCAAGCCTTCCAAATAGAATTGAATGGGGCAGAACCATGAATCTTGAAGAAGGGAACAAGCAAGAGCTTATCCATCCACTTGACAGAATCCCAAAAGTTCCCAGTTGTGACAGTTTAGATACAATGACGAACTAGATGTTTCCAAAGCGCATCTATCATATATATAACTTTTTAATTAAGATCAAATACTAGAAGTTATTCATTCAATCAAATAAGCATTTAATCCCTTTTCATAATCTCTAACACGAGCTCTTCTCTAAGCCAAAGAACCCAAAGAAGAAGAGCCAAAAGCTACGATTAACCGCTAAAGGACAACCAGTCGGAATGCCGCCTCAAGAGATTAGTAGCAGGCAAGCAGTCTCTATTCCTTCGCCATGTCTGCACCATTTAAAAGGTCAACTAAGATCCTGTTTGCAAGTCTAAAAAAAATCTCAAGGAGTTGACATTTGTAGTGATTATGTCCATACGTACCAAAAGACAAGAATAATGCCTCATCTACCCATGGTACATGTATGTGTGTACAATTGTATTGGGGCACGGCCGGTCGACTGAGTGGGTCGACGGCAGTGGCTCTCCGTAGCATGTATGCATAATCCAAAAATGGGTACAAAGAAATCACTCTCGCAATAGTCCATGCACGATTAGTAGTCAACTTCATGTAGGTTTTTATTGCTATTTAATAATAATACATCACATTCAGCTCTTGCACGAAGATGCCAAGTTTTAATGTAATGAAGTTCTAACTAGAAACAAGCATAAATGTAAATTTTGTTTGTTATTCTTGACATGTAGATCGTTTAAAACATAATTTGGAAAAAGGGGGTTAATTATTGTCTTTTTCTCAATGAAGTGATAGTGAGAAGCTATCATTTTATTTTTAGTAAAATGTATTTTAAGTAGAGTTAATTTTGTCATACGTCAATTTAATATAAATTAAAAGCAATTCACTGACGGAAAATTCATCACCATCAATTCACCGTCATGACAATTCACTGTGCAAAACATTAATTGTATGAATTTTTGGCATTTAATTTTCCATGGTGGTGAATTGCTAGTGGCGGTGAATTGCTAGTGGCAGTGAATTGCTAGTGGCGGTGAATTTTCCTGTGGTGAATTGTTGACGGTGAATTTTTCATCGGTGAATTGCTGGAGGTGAATTTTTTAGAGCCTCTTGAATATTATCATTAATCGTTTAATCATTAAATTATGCGTATTTTAAGTAGAATCGATTTTGTCCTATTTCAATTAGTATACAAAATCTGAATATCTAAGCTTAGATATCTTAGATGTGAGTTAGAATCACGTATTTTGTCACATAGTGTAGCCTAGTTTGTATCAAAGCAATTGTTTATTCACATGGAAGATCCACTATATAAAATTATGTTCTATCATGTTCATTTATAGGATATTTAATAATATCTCTATTTACATTTATACCTCATAATATTTGATTAATAACATCCTTCTCAAAGTACTTTTCTAATTCTAAATATCCTTTATTTTACGATAGACAAAAATGACTCATTTCTTTTATGACATTTAAAAAAAAAAAAATCTACTTATTTATATTCAACACTTTATATCCATTTTTATTTAAAATACCTATTAATTTAAATTTTTCCTTCCCATATATATTTCTTTATAATAAATAATTTAATGTCTAATTCACAATCCATATAAAATATCCCAAATATCAAATCCATAGTATCTTAATTTATTTCTTTAAATCTGTGATAAAAAATTATATAATACAATAAATTTGTAATGATTATTTGACCTCTCTTATAAAGATGTCGTATTCCCCCATGGTTTGTCACAAATGTTGGGTTAGAGTCGAATAATGATAGTCAAGCGGAGAAGATCAGCTACTCTTAGCATTTCGAAATAACTAAACGCATATAGGGGAAAACCCCCAATTGTCGCCCATGATCCAATTGTTGTTTACTCTTTGTTCACCTGACCCCCCAATAACCGTTTACATTTTAGTCATTACATTGTTTTAATTATGCCAATAAAAATTTACAAATTACACCAATATATGTTCACTACTGAATGTGTAGTTGACCAAAAAAAATAAAACACATTGAAAACTATTGAGAACACCTTTTTAACTATTGAAAACACCTTAAATTTTTGTGGGTTTTTATTGGTTGTCTAATGAATGGGTACTGGCGAAGTGGTAAAGATATAGGGGACATAGGTTTAAAAACACTCTTTTTGAGCACCTTTCACTTTACAGGTTCCACAAGGCATGTTTTAAATACCCAAAAGCCAAATTGAAATCGGACCTATTTTGCACTTTGCACGAATGCACGAAGTTAGCCTTGGCAGCTATTGGTACGTTTCCCCTACCCCTTTCGAAACTGATTAGTATCACTTAATTTAGTTTAAATATAATCGTTAGGTATTTGGTTCTAAAATTAAATCTCTATCAATTTGGTGTTGTATGGAAGTACAAAGTCACCTTATTTACATGTACAAGAACAATGCTAATGTTTCGTGATATTGTTCTTCATTGAATGACTTTGAGGAAAATTCACCATCAACTATTCACTAGAGGAAAATTCACTGTCAACTATTCACCATACGAAAATTTACAACCATGACAAATTCACGTCAAGGAAAATTTACCACCAGTAATTCACCACGCATTAACATTTTCTTAATATATATTTCTAAGAATTTTGAATTTTTTTGCAAAAGAATAATTTTTCGTTGATATTGTTGTATAATTAGTTTACTAGAATAAAATAAAATATATTGAATTGCTCGTGGTGAATTTTTCTTGAGATGAATTTGTTATGACATGAATTATTGGCCATGAATTTTCCGATGGTGAATTGCTGGGAGTGAATTTTCCTAGAACCGTCCAATATGTAGGAGTTCGAAAAATTAATAATTATCAATATTGTAGTTATGTTGTTCAAATGGGAAATATTAAACCTATGTGCCCAAGAATTCCGGAGACTCATTGTTGGCCAATTAAAGTTAATGGGGATTATTTTTGAAAAATAATTAGAATTGGATGTATACATTTTGCCATTGCGACGCGGACAGCATTTCAATAGAGTATAGTACTCTTGTATACATGCAATACCGCAGGAGCAGCAGTTTGGCGCAACTTGACAGTTCCTAAGCACTTGGTTGGAAAACGTCCGAGGGTCAAACAAGACCGGCCCTATTTTCCAAGATCCAGAGTCACTAACATCCATGGTTTCGTAGGTATCTTTATGCAAGTAATTAGCATGCTCGACTTTACAAAGTGCATACTCATTTTGGTCAACCTCTCTGCTACAAAACGACCAAAATGTCTTTGATTCCGAGCTCATGGCCTCTTCTGAGTAATCAATAGATTCTGTAATTGGATTGCAATCTACTTCGGCCTGCCTAGAAGGAACCTCCTCGGAAAACAACATTTGAATAGGTTCAACTGAGTTGAAGGACTTCAATTGTTTTGGGGACCTTACAATAATCCACTGATCAGGGAGGGGATCTGCAAACCAATTATTACCTTCCCCTACAACACCCTTGAGTTCGCCTCCTCCTGCCAATTGCAGAATCCGATCTTTGGGAGAAGGACTCTTCCGGCAAGCCTTGCTCTCGTCTCCATCACATGCCCCTTCATTCGAATCCCTAATGGTTGATACATTCGTAGGTAATGCCGAGATGGGAGAACCAGAAGAATCAATAGAAGAGAAGGAATCGGAGTCTTCCAAATCCAAAGGCCTGCTGAGCAGGGATTGAGGTCCCCTGAGCAGGCTGTCCTTGAGGACAGGAGAGTCCTCACTGACGAAAGGATGAGCCAACAACTGCTCACAGGACCACCTCTGTCTAGGATCTCTTCTTAAGCATTTCTCCAGAAAATCCTTGCCTTCAGTTGAGAGATATTGAGGCATCTCAGGAAGCTCTTCTCTGAAACCAATCCTATACATCGCAGTGAGGGGATGCAAATTGCTGCCCCATGGAGGCTTTCCAGTGGTCATCTCAATCATAGTGCATCCAAGAGACCAAATATCAGAAGCAGGCCCCTGCTCCACCTGCTTTACCACCTCAGGAGCCATCCACAGAGGAGTTCCCTTCAATTGCCATCTCTCTTCCTTATCCTCTTCACAGCCAATTCTCTTAGCAGAACCAAGGTCAGCAAGCTTCACACCATTGGAACCCACAAGAATGTTCTTTCCCTTGATGTCACAGTGAACAATTCCCTGCCTGTGGAGGTACTGAATGCCAAGTAGGATGCCTCGGGTGTAGCATCTTATCACTGACTCATCCAACTGTCCTCCAAACTTAGTCAATAGATCCCCAATGCTTCCCCTGGCATGTACTCCATAAACAAGTTATAAACACCCACACCATTCTCCATGGTGTGCTCCCTGCCTAGGCACTGCACAACATATGGAGAGTCCAAGGACTTAAGAATGTTATATTCATTCTCTAAAGAAGAAACAGAGGTGGTGGTGGACTTGACAGCAAAGAGGTGGGCATTGGACTTGCATATGCCAAGACTGACAGTACCAAAGGCCCCGGCTCCTATAATCCCACCGCGAACCCATTCCTCCGCTGCCTTCATTTGCTTCTCTATTCTCATTTTTAGACAGCAATATCCATTTCATACCTAAGGTCTCAAATTTTGTTTTTGACTTTGGAGATCCGGGCATTGAATGTTGATGCGTTTTTCACCGCCTCTTCATACAATCCGATGGCTTGTCCCGACTCAAATAGATGAGATTCTTATGCAGCTATTTAGAGAATATCTCATTTAGATTAAAGCTTGTATTGCAAACAATTTCCTTCTTGTTCGATTCCCTCTGTCGTGTTGTGGTCGGTAGCTTTCAGAGGAGGAGGAGAAGATCTGGGTTGTGAAATTTAATATATCATGGAGAAGATCTGGGATGTGAAATTTAATGTCATTCTCCAAGAAACAAAAAAAAAATAGAGTTTTGCTCTAATTAGTGTTCTATTTTAATTAGATATCATTTTCTTTTTATCTAAAATCTAATTAAAAATAATAATAATCTTTCAAATTCATAGATTTTATAGATTTGATATCTCTATGAATATTTTTCAAATTCATTTATCTTAAAATATAATATAATATAAAAGGATGGAAAAAAAGTGTAAATTCAACTTAACGTGTGTACCATGAAATACGTAGAAGACAAATTAAAGCTCCAAAGAACTAGAAACAATCATAGATATTATTTATAGTAGATAATGATAATCTAAATTAAAAGGGAAGAAAGTGTACACTTATCGTGTCTAAGCAATAAACTCCCACACAGGTTTTTAGTTGCTATTGTATGTAGCCATTGTCGTATGTATCCATACTCTCGCATATTTATTTAAATTGGCAATGTCGTTCAGTTTGGGTGAGATGAAAAGATATCCTGTTTTTGGGATAAAATGCGAGAGCTTGTTCGTGAAAAGATAACTTGTTAGATGATGAGTAAATAAAATACTGAAAAAGCGAGTAGAGGTGCGGGGGAAGTGGATACGAGACCGGCTGTGGCAAGCTTAAACTTGGACTTCCAGATTTTTTTAGAATTAAATAATATAATAAATTTTCTTCATACGTGATAACTTGAAATATCTGGTGTTGGGTAGTAAATAATTTTGTCTAATCTTAGATATCTGCACCAGGGGAGATATTTTTTAAAGTTATATTCTTGTCTTTATATAGCGGATTATAATAATATGAGGTAGCATACATGTAAACCACAAGTCATCTTCGGTTAATGAGTCGCGTGTAAGGGATCCAGTCTGTCAAAGTCATCCAGGCATCAAACCTAGCCCGAATATGCCTCTGAAAGTTTGAACCTTAGTGGATGGCTTCTATATCACATATCAACATCATCACCAATTGTGCTCAACCAATTGAACTACAACCTTTTGACACAAGAGATTTTTTTATTTATATATTTTTTATTTTTATATAATATAAACATATTGTACTATAAATAAACATATTTAGGTTAATTAAAATAATGCAAACAATTAAGTCAAGTAATTCAAATAAATTGGAGTTAGGTGAAGAATAAGAAAGTAACAATTGTGATGATTAAATAAGATGAATTATGAAATTTATTTTACAAATAATGATGAAAAAATATATATTAATGTAATGCCCCGTCTTAATAACCTAAGAATGTTGCAAAAGTGATATAAAGGTGTAATAATTTTTTTTTAAAGTATTAATAATATGTTAACTAAATGCATACATTCTTAGGTTAAACGACGTTACACTACTTTAAGTTTTCCATAAGCGACTTAAGTATTTCGCATTGCACTAAATAATTCATAACATAAAATAAACATTGCATAAAGATAAATTTTCCATTCAAGATATAATGAAGTACAAACATTTTTCCATACATTGCATTGATAAGATATTACATTGCTCATCCATCTGATGAGGTAGTTCAAATAATAATTACAATTTTACAAATAATCACCTCTTATACATTTGAGGGATGTTTTCAATTACAAGTTACAATATACAATGATGAAAGTATAAACGAAGTCCATGTGCGAGCTCTCCATCCATGAAGCTCTCAATGCAACGAACAAACTGGGGACCCAACGGAGTAAGGTGCACGTTCCACCCAACCATGTGGTACCCGTAGGTCCACCCCCCGTGCTAGGAGATAGTAATAAGGCTACCTAGACCAAATCTACTAACCCTAGACACTAGTACATACAAACTATTGGTTACATTGCTTCCAGATTTTGACGATTGATAGAAACACAACACAAAGTTTAACTGTTATTCTAGGTGGAGTGTCATCACAACGTAGCAATGGTTACCCTGGTGTTTCTTCCTAGGTCCCGGCCCCCAATCCTTGGGTTACCCTGGTAACCTCTTACGAAACCCGGCCCCTATTGCATACAGTTGCGGAATCGGATGTCCCTTAAGGAAACGAGACAACGATTTGCCATTCCAGGCCTTCTCGACTTATACTCATAACTGTAGTAGCTTATGAGTCATAAGCGAGGCATGCATATCTTGTTACAAATTTTAATCTCTATCTAATGTGTCATTTAATTATCACTAACTTAATTAACTAGTTGTAAGTTACCCTGACACCACTTTGTGTGTCGGCCCTTACAATTAGCCACTCCCCTAAACATAACACGGGAATCTAGGTTTTTTCTTCTAGGGTATACAAAGCGTACATATAACCAAAATCTCTAAGAAGACCAAACATGATCAAACGTACAACAATCAATGATCATAACACAGGTGTTAAACACCAAGCAAAAGCCATGTACACATCCCTAGACTACACAAGAAACTTAAACTTAACAAGCACAATTTCCCATTTTACCAGTTGATCTGGAAGACTTGATTATTAAAGACATTCCCCTTTTTCCCAATTCTCGAATTAAAATATCTTGAAGCAAATACAATTCTACCTTTTGGATATACTAAATCCATTCATTTTAGTCAAGAATCACAATATTCAAATCAATCATAATTAAAACAAATCTTTTCTAATGCAACTAAGAAATTGTTTTATTTAAATATTTCCTGACTCTACAAACTTCATATTAAAATAAATTCTATATTTCACATCTTTTCATTCCACATGCAATGTAATATAGAAATTACAAAATTAGTTTTCTACAACTCAATAATTCACTTTCATACCAATTTATTTTTATAAAAATATATACACAAAAGAGAAGAACTATTATAAATCTATAATTCTAATTCCCACACAAATATATTCTTATTTATATATTCAAAAACTTTATATATATTTTTTTTTCTCAACAAATAATTAATTTAATAACTATATAATATATGTATTAATGCATATTATATATAATATATTATAATATATTTCTAAATATATTATATATATTATATAAATTAAACATACATTATAAACCACATATTATAAAACATAAAAGCAAATTTTTAAAAAAAAGAATTACAAATTAATAACACTGTTTAAACAGGGCCTGGCTGCCCACACAGCCGAGCCCTCCATGGAAGGGCACGGCTGTGCCGGCAGCGCCGGCGCTGCCTGTGAAGGCAGCGCTGGGCGCTGCCCACACAGCCGCCTCCCCCATGGGGGACGGCCGTGGGGGTAGCCCCCTGCGGCTATCTCCAATAAAAACCCCTGTTTAAATGAAATTTCGATGCGGAATTTCATGCGTTTAACTGTTTTCAAATATTAAACTCCGTACGAATTTTCGACGGAAATTTTGATCTAAAATTTCACAAAATAATTCTCTTCATTTTATATATATATATATATATATATAATTTTCATCAATAATTCAAATACTGTGTTAATATAAATTTCTGGCATGGGTTTTCTAAAACAGATTGAGAAAATTTATGTGTTTTAACAAATTCTTTTCACCAGATTTTCCCCAAAAAACATCTGAGAAATAATTCCATTTAGTATTTTAATTTCATAAAGAATTTCTCAATCAATTTCACAGCAGATTTTCAACTGAACAAAAAAATATATTTTGACAGAAAATTCATCTGGAATTTATCAAAATTTTCTTTTCTTTTGGGAATTTCTACTGTACAGATTGTAATAAATTTTCTTAAGAAAAATACAGTAAAACAAGAAATCTTAGATTTTCTCAAGTTTTCTTCTTTTGTTTAAAAGATACAATTTTCATAATAATAATAATAACAAGAAAAATACCTGTGTTTCCTTGCTAAAAATCTCTGTAGCCTTTGAAGCCTCTGTATCCTGTAACCACCAAATCTTTCCGAGAAACCAAATCCAGAATCACCAACCACCAAGATCCTTTGAAGGATCTTCCAATTCCAGAATCAACCAAAATAAACAGAGAAATAACAACTTCTCAAAGATTTCAATTTTATCACAGTAAGAAAATTTTGCAAAAGCTTCTGATAATTTCCCCGTGAGGAAATTGAATAGCCTCTGGCAATTTTCCCGAGATCCACAATAACCTCTCCGTAACCAAATTCCAACAACCTCATAAAAGCACTGGCACACTTGTCGAGAAGAGGTTATCAAAAATATCTTCTCTTTCTCGGCAAATTTTGCCAATTAAATTTTTGCATGCAAATAGATATTTATTTAAATTTAAAATTTGAAAATCAAATCTTCAAACCACATGCATTTTATTTAATTTTTATTTTTCTAATATTCTAATTTATTTAAATAAAATATAATTTATGCACTTAATAATTTAATCTAATTAATTAATTTATTTAATTAAATAGTTAAATCCTTTTAAGACCAACTATTTAACTAATTAAACTAACTAATGTATTAAATAATCAAGTAAATAAATTTCAATTATATTTAAATATTAATTTTATAACAATAAATAAAGCACAATAATTAACATTAAAAATAACCAACATTTACCTTTTCAAAACGATTTAACCAACAGAACACATTACAAAACAACCTATGACCCAAACTGAAAACTGACTAAGTACTATGACCAAGGTTAAAGATTGGACTAGGATAAACCTAACTACTATCTCCCATTCAACATTTTCCGTTGAGTCTTGACACGCTCAGACCTGATTACACAGGTGGAGTCGGTGTCATGTACCTGCAAATCCTGCAACCAAGCAAACAATGTACATACATGTATATATATAAAAGCATTAAACAAGACACACCGTGCGGAGAAAATCACAGATATCGCAGGGCACTCGCAAGCGAGTGATGCGATTCTGTTCTCCACACCAATACACTCACAGAAACTGACTCAATAAATATTGTTAGTCCATCATAAACATGTGCATATCCATAAACAACTGAAAATAAACATCTACACTAAATCATATCATGTCTGAAAACAATAAACATCACACAAGTAACATCATGTCACAAAATAATCCATCATCGCTCAAAATCAGCGATCCAAGTATCCAACAAAACAACATAAGTCTAACAGTATGAAAAAGTATCAACAGAAAACATAAGCATAAGCGGAGAATTACTACAATTAATATTATGTTAGAATCATTTGTCAAAAGTAAATAAATTTATTATTCTCAAATTAATAAATATCTTGAAATTTGGATAGATATAGAAAACCTTGTGGTTCAATTCTATATGCATTGTGGATTTGAATTTTGGAACACATATATGAGCTAATAAAGTGAAGGCTTTGAAACCCTATTCAATTTGATATATAACTATGAACACACACAAGCACACAAGTGGCCTACATAAAAATGATACATATTCTTATTCTTTTGTTCCTTTACTAATTTAAGTGTGCTCTCTTGATTTCTCCTTGTTTGACCTTAAGTTTTGTCTTATTCAATTTATGACACATTGAATGTCTTTAAATACCACTTGACATAGAAACATGGCTCAGAAATGTGTACCTAATCAACTCATAGTTGCTAGTGAAAAGGGGTGGGAAAGTTGGACTTTGAATTTTAGGTCCATTCCTACAAGCCACAAGATCAAATATTGAGTGGCACAAAATTGACTTTGGGTAAAGCAATAATCTTGAGACATGAAGTGAGTGTATTGAGGTGAAGTGTAATAAATATGGGGTGAATGGTGAATGTGAGTGTAAGCGGAAGAAAACAGGGACAAATAGGGGTTGAGTTATGAGCCAAACCTAGCACAAGAGTGTAGCACTTGTCGGTATGAAATTATATTTAATACATTCCACCAAGAAGGGCATTAAACTAGATAGAAATTATCATAGGCATGCAAATTTCACCATTTTTGTCTACACTTTTATGTATGTTAATCAATCAAGAACATGCATTTCAAAGTATGTGGACATTCTCAATCAATAGGGAAAAAAAATTTAACACTTCGAAAAGGATTTAGGATTCCTATAAAGTAATGGGTTATTCTAGAATTCTTCATGTACACTCCTTTGATGTTATTTCTCCATAGACTTACAAAACATAAATAAATATGCAATGGGTAGCTACTATCACATAACTAAAATAGGTTCAATCTATAAATTAATTTGATTGTCTATAAAAAAATGAGAAGTAGAGAAAGAAAGAGGTGCTAGATTTTCTTACTACATAAATAGTGATACATTATTACTCTACTCCATGTAACAATTTGATATGACACATTTGATATAACCATATGATAAGACTCCACTCAAATGTGGAAAAATGTAGCGAGTCTACATGTAGTGATAATAGATACTTGCTCAATGTAAGTCACATGTAATGCACGATTAAAGCTTCATATGGATACAATGATGAGTTCCTATGTAGCACAAGTCATTGTCTAAAATATTAAACATGAAATGTGTTAGTAATCATGCATGCCCCTTTTAATTGGATTCATCAAATCAATACAAGGAATTGAAGGAGAGGGGGAAATGATGCATGCTAACGCAATAAAGTAACTGAATCATCTAGAAGCATGTAAGAACATCATATGGGTGTGTGCAGAAGTTGGAGTCTACTTTTGGCCAAAAAGTGGAAGTGTTTTTCTGATTTTCAGAATTTGACATTTGATAAAATTTGAAGCACTTAGAGATGAAATCTTGAAAAAAGTCACTGATCATAAAATGTAGTGCTTAGCCCAGAGTCTAGTTTCAAATATGTAATTTATTTCAATACAGGTGTTACAAATTGAATTTCAATAGGCGTTTCTAAAAACCACTGTTTAAAAGTCACTCTTTTTATACCATACCATGCACGTGTACAACATCCATATTTTGACCTAAATTAGCATATTTTTCTAAATCCTTTTGGTAAAAGATTTGTGACTCACTGAAGCTTTTTTTTGATATTTTTTTGTAATTTTTTATTTGAATAATTTTTTTTTGTTAAACTTTTATTAGGAATATTTGTTGTTTTGAAAAATCATCATGTACAACACAAATAAGATGACCTAAACTTATCATTTT
>VDFB02008395.1:0-24941 GCA_007258455.2 Sequoia sempervirens
CGAAACTCACAAAGAGGCCATATCTTCAGATCATGAACAAGTAGCTGCAGGTCTGGAGCTCTGATACCATGTTAAAATCCAAGATCACCTGCATGCAAGATGAATACCTATCACATGCAAAAGATATGAAGAACCGAAAAAGATGTTCTTTGAACCTCAAAGTGAAAATGCATTAAGAGAATCGATTATTACAAAGTGATCAATCCTTATGAAGGAGATCAAGAAACCCTAAATGAAACCCTAGTGTGCACACTTAATAATTAATAATTAATTAATTATTAATGTGCCTAAGTTTAGCTTAAGTAATAAAGAGGAATAAGTGACTTAATTAATTAATCAATGTGATGTAATTAATTAAGCATACTAACTTATTACTCTAACACCCTTTTATATGTCAAAGATTTGGTACTATTCCATGTGAGTTTGAATATTTTTCTTTTTTCCTTGATTCATGTGAAGCAATTATAGCTCTAAAGAGACAGAGGTTTTTTATGGTGCTAATCAATGTTCTAAGTTTTTGTCACCAAATATAGATGGAAACACTTAGTGAAAAATTACTTAAAAATGACTAAGTGTTGAAACAGGTAATTCAACAGCCAAAATTCAGAATACTACCCCCCCTAAGAATGTCAAAGGAAATTTTCATTGCATTCTCTCCCCCTTTGACATCAATGACAAAATTAGAAGCCATATTCCAACATAGATGTACCTCTTGCTAATGTTCAAACAATAAGAGAGCTTTATCTCTATATCGGATGAGTGTGACAATTTGTGTGGTGAATTTTAACTAGAAGAAAGCAATAATGATGAGTCCAATGGTGATTTCCAGTTTGACAGCATTGGATATGACTGCTTGTTTTTGTAGTAGCAAGGGGAAGAAGATGGGCCTACTGTGGGTGATGAACAAGAGGGTGCTTTCTTGTTTGATTTCTCAACTTCAAGTATGTGCAAGATCATCATGGAAAAAGCAGGCCCTTAAGTGGCAAAAAATTTAGAAAAATCAGAGTTAGGCAACTTGACATAAAAATTTGAATAAGTTATCTATATTATTTCAAAAATATGTAGGAATAGAATTTGTAGAAAATTGAATGTAGTTTCTAAACTACTAGATTTATTTATAAAAAAAGAAAATCTATTTGGTGAAAATTTGATATTTCAATGCAGTAGTACTTCAATTTTAAGCAAAAAATAAGAAGTAGGTGTCTGTCTAACCACCCTAACCACAATAAAATGATAATTTTTTTATAATATTTTAGATATAAGTAGAGGACTCATGTATGGATGTGATGCATATTTTTTTGTAATTTTTTTCTAAGTGAATAATTAATTATGATTTTTTTATTACAAATTTTAAAAAATATAAAAACTCATATGTCTAACCGCCTTAACTTGGTCAAAACTTCATGAAATTAAATTTTCTTATTTTAATCCTATACTATCGGAAACATAAAATGTGACGCATGTTTTGGATTCTAACCACCCCAACAAAGAATTTGATACCATTTGAAAGCTATATATGTTTTTAATCAACCTATCAATTGGGACTTTAGTCACAATTCAAATATAGAAATGAATAATAATTATTTATTAAATTCAAAGTAAAGTATAATTTATATTTGTGGAAAATTTGAGAATCTCCTTTAAAAACCCTTTCATTTCATCAATTTTGGGTAAAAAAAAGTCATCAGCCACATACCCTACACATACCCATCATATCACCACTTTTTGGCCCATCATGATCCTGCACATACCCCTTCTTCTATCCCTTGTTTTGGTTTTGAATTTTCCACTAAATTTTTTCATTAGGATAGCGTATATGTAGCTGTATATGAAGATGAAAATGAAAAGATAAATTTTAGTACAGTTAATGATGTTATTTATGATGAGTTTGCACTTGAGGAGTATGATTGTATGGATCATATGGATGCATATGAATATTTGTTTTTAGGGGTGTATTTCATAGTCTTCCTCATGATCAGTGGACTTCAAGTTTGTCATGGTAGAGAAATGTTGCTGAGGAAAGTTCCCTTGATGTGTGTCATAGTTCATATTTTTGTGACACATTTTCCTCAATAGATTGTAAAGAAGATGAAAAGGAGAGGAAATCTAAAGAGTATAGCTCTTTACACAAAGTTCCACATGATATGAATGGATGTGTTGATGAGGTATGCATCAACATTGAGAACTCCAGGAAGGATGCTTGTAGCTCTAATGAGCACCAACATGATGATAATTTTTTGGCTGCTCATGTTCCTTATGTTCCTAAGCTTCAAAGTTTTTAGTTTGACTTGTCTGAGGATGAGTTTCCCTTTACATGTCAGCATGATGAGATGGCACATTTTTCTATTCCATGTGAGTTTGAATATTTTTCTTTTTTCATTGATTCATGTGAAGCAATTAATAGGTCTAAAGAGATAGAGGTTTTTTATGTTGCTAATCAATGTTCTAAGTTTTTCTCACCAAATATAGAATAAAAAAAATCAATGGGTAGAAATGAGGTGGAATATCTGATGTGGTTACCATGTAACAAAAAAGAAAAACATGGAGCACATTCTCACTTGATCAAGGGTGATTACATTTTTTTTTGCAAGAGGGAGGCTGCTTATGCTACTATGGTGTGGAAAAAATAATTATTGGTTGAAGGATATTAGCTCCTTTAATAGGTTGGTGTTTGATAGGGGTTAATGTTAATTCCCCTTTTTCATTTAGTAGCCTAGGGATATCAAATGAGGTGTGCTAAATTTGGTTGAATCCATAGCCCAATGGTTCGCTTGGTATGCTTCTCTAGAAATAATTGAATTCTCACTCTCCTTTGTCAAGCAGACGTCCACAACTAGAGCCACTAGTGGAGGCTATAAAATACTTTTCCATTTTGTGAAAATTTTGAGTCTCTTGACTACTAGGGTTCACTTTTCATGCATTAGGGGTCTGTATTAGGGCTTAAAACCCCTCAAGGCTTTATCATTTGTTGAAACCCTCCTTAAATCCTAGTTTGAATCTATTTCCACGTTGACCTTTTTGCACATGGTTAGCCTTTCCATATTTAAGTCAAGAATTATGTGTGATCGCTTATTGTTTGCCTAGGCACAACCCTTTGTAATTATTTGACCCTTTTCCTATGTTAGAAAAAATAAATTTCATTTTATGACTTAAGTCCTTAAGTCTTTTTTTATCCCAAGGGTCTTGTTCCCATCGACCTAGTTGGGCCCCCTTTTTATGACTAACTTTTTTGCATGTGCAGATTTGCTAGCCATTCAATCAGGAGATTTAATCTCAGCCATTCCACTCACACCATGTAGGAATAAAATATTCATTAAAGTAGAGACATAGGGTTAGTGGGTTTCTACCATGTGGTGTATGCATGGTATAGGTCTTGCGGTCTTCATGTCTGGTAGTAGTTGTGGTGGGCCCTTGATCGAACAATAGACATAAAGGAAAAATCGTGGCTTCATCTCGGCCATTCCCCGTGCACCCCCCATGATTAAAATAATATTTCCCAAAGTCTTGTGGGGTTAGCAGGCTGGTGATGCATGTCCTTGGTAGGACTGGTGGTGGTAGTGAATGATTTAGTGGGATGTGATGTCATGGTGGCAATTGGAAAAGATCAATGATGGTGATTTAAGAGATCATATGGTTATTTATTTTTGTAGGGTTTTTTGGTGAATCTTGGATTAGTCCCGTATGGTCAATGGAAAGTGGTAGAGATTCATCTATGTGGGTACGTGTTGATAGTTGATGAAGATGGTGATGCCTATGGTTTAAATGTTTAGTGCTCTAGGTGGAAAAGTCTTTTTGGTGTGATTTTTTATGACTCATATCATTGTTGTGAGTCATGTGGTGTTATGATGGTGATGATTGTGCAACCTTGATTTAATGTGTTTAAATCGAACAACTAGGTTTTAAGGCTACTAATAGTGAGTGCTAGGCATTGGATCTTGGTGCGATTAAGACAAATCAACAACCATAGTTTAAAATCAGATTTCTCCAATGGTTGGTTGCTCTTGTTTGTCGGTAATCAATATGCAATAATGGTGTATCTTCTCCTCAGCTACTAGGATCAACCCAAGACAAATACAAATTGAACTTTTTCTTCTCCTAGGTAGAATTTATTAGTGAGTGGCACCATTGATGTCCTGATGTGTTGCAGAGAATGAAATTGATGTCAGGGTATGTTCTTCCTGACTATGATTGTAGATTTCCTACCTGAGTACCATGGATACATTCATAAATGACTCTATTGAAGTGTGCTCAAGGTGTTAGGTGCATTCAAGTCTAGTGGTTGCATCATTTTGGGGGGAAATTCTCAGTGGGCTACAGTTTAACCTAGGTGCTTTGGTCTAAAACTCTAGTTTTGTTAGGGTTTTCAATTTAAAATTTGAATATGATTTATGCTTGCATTATAAAGGAATTTTTTGTACATTCTATCAAGGTTTCATCCTCTCTAAACTTTTGTAAGTCTTTTCCTTAGTCTGTATAGCGATTTCTACACTTAGGAAGGAAATTTTGTAATGTTTTCTCTATAATAAAAATAGTTGACCCAAATGCTCATTGCATTCTACTTTCAATTATTGTATCATCTTTATCATTCTCACTAGATGTGCACTCCTTATCTTTGAATCAACATAATCAAGGATTATTTTGGTTCTCAATCACATTTGATGATCTTCAATGTTTTATTTGTTAGTTTATGTTCGAGTAGAGTAATTTATTTCAAGTCATATGTTAAGGTAGTGATGATGCAATAGGGATTTCAAAGAATTTTGATAGTTCCGTTCTTTGTTGGTTTCTTGTTGTAAGATAGCAAGTTTATAAGAAGTTAGGGTGGGTCTATTGTAGGAGTGTTACTTCATTTCTAGAATCTATGTGGATAAGGCATTGGCCAACCTATGTTCATAAGCCTAAGTCTGAGGTGGATCCAAATCCAAATTCAATCCATAAGAAAACCTTTTAATTTCAAGCATTTTCTTTTATGTTTCTTTCCATACTACGACAAGCCATTGTTAGTAGAGAAGGATGTGTAGGTGAATTATCCCATTGAAGGCCTTCCACCATTGTAGTTTGATGATCTTCCTTAATGTATAGGGATACCCACCTTGGTCCTGCAAAGCCTAAAGTGTAGAGGAGAGGCTTGCTAATTAGTTATCTCTTGTTTGTTGGAGATTGACCTAGGGTCTCTAAGTATAAGGAGTAGTTACCCTTTAGGAGATTCCAATTCATCAGCTAGAAACACCAACACACCACCCAAGGTTTTTGAGGGCTTTTCATTTTCACTCTCAACCCTTTCTTCTCCTGATTTCTCAACAACCTCAAATTTCTCAACATACTTTTTACTACTTCCTTATGTAAGTTGATCATCAAATATATCTTCATTACCAATACTATCAATGGGATTCTAACTTTTAGTATCCCCTATTATTCTTTCATCAAGCTTCTTATAGTTTCCCTCCTCTAGGGAGAGTTTTCCTCTTATGATTTCTTCTTCTTCATTATCCATAGGATTTAACCCTTTATCTAGAACCTCTTCCACTATTAGTTGCACCATGGGTTTTTCCTTAGATCCTTTTCCTTCAATTTTTTTCATCATGCCACCTAGTTTCTCCCATTATTATCTAACTTCTTCATTTAGCTTAGAAATTTCCTCTTGAATTACAAGAGTCCTTCCTAGTGTTTGTTTCATTGTTGCATATTAACTAAAGAGGAAGAGATGAATAATTCTACAACCTTCTGAGATGTAGACCTTGTCTTAGCACAAGTGTGTGTCTTCATTCTTACCTCTTCATTAGTCATAGGCTTTACTTTTGGTTTTACTATGGAAGAAAATGCCACCTTAGGCTTTACTGTTACCTTGACCTAACTATTCACAAGTTATTTACACTAGCTAGCTAGTGACACTAGAACTCTCCAACTTGAAGCATCAAGAGTTCTCTCCTCAACATGTCTAGATGCCTATACTTCTCCAACTTTTCTCTTCTTTTTAGTAGTCTCATCATACCTAGGTTCATCTTCTACACTCTACTTCTTCTTCATATTGGGAAAGTATGTGAGTTTTATCCTAGCTTATCTTAATGCTTTACTATAATCATGAATCCAGTGTGGAGTGTATATCAATACTTGCTCAAAAATCTCCTTAATGGTTACTATTTCTTTCTTTTCATAGTCTGGTTCTGGGATAGGTTCATCAAACATCTTCTATGATTATAAATTGCATTCAACAACTCCCCGTCATTTGTATCCAACTACTCTGGAATGTCATTATGTCCCAAAATCCTTATTGTTTGTAATGACAACCTTTGGTATGATCGCTTCCTTACCTGGTGCTTGTCATCATAATTAAGCCAAAAATCTCATAAATCATAAACATGAGCACACTTGTTGCATATTTTCTTAGCAAGGTTTCCCTTTGGATCATAGTTCTTTTGGAGGAGTGTAAATAACTCCAAGTTATACAACCTCAATTCTTCTTCGCACATATCAGCCTATTTAGCCACAATATATTTATAATTATTGATTTCCTTTTTATGGAGAGGTGTACATAAACTCTTCCATTTTTCTCAACAATCCTTTTATTTAGGTCATACCAATTCATACATTCCATTACTAATTTAGGGGCTTTCATTCTAGGTGGAAACCCTCCTACCAAATGCAACCCACTTGCAATAATGTTTTTTGAGCACTAGGAGCATTCTCTTGTGGAATTTGTGTGATGAATTCAATATCAGTAAACCATCCTAGATGACTGTTGGTAATTATCCCACCAATTGATACAGTTTATGAAACATGGTACTTGAATTCCTCATCTAGCTTCCTTTTGGAAATGCTCATATTTTCCTAAGTTTCCTACATTATTAGCAGACATGTGTCTTTTGTGTGAGTTAGGGTTAAAAATAACCATTCATTTTCAATAATTCATAAAAATTTCAATCTATGATTAGGTTAAATTCATTTCAAAATAATCAACATTTTAATTACCAAACTAGGGGAAACACCATGTATCCTGAGACATGCATGCATAGAATAATTAACATAATTTAAGTTATTTGAAGCATACTTGTTTTTGCACTTGATGTGATTTTATTTTAAATTGCAACCTCAAAACAATTGGTAGTTGTGTTCTTTAGCTTCTTGAGGTTTACCTTTCATTGCATGCCACAATCTTGGTTTTAATTCTTCAATGTCCTTATATGTGAGTAGTATGTCAGAAGGTAGAGTGTTAGGAAAGCAACTACATGCTCAAGGTGGTGCCAAATACGTGTGTTGTTTTCCACCTTCATTAATTTCTTGTTACAATGCATTAACTTTCTTGAATAAAGGTGCAATCATGGTAGATTAGGGTTCAAATCATGAACAACTTGGTTTCTGCATAGGGCCCGCCATTAGTAAAGAAGATGGTGCAAAAGGCTTACATGACACACTTACATATCACTTCAATTCTTACAAGGCAAAGGTTTTATATGCAAAGACCCTTTGGATACTTAACAATCAATAATCATAATAGGTTTGAATCATTCTTTAACAAACCTTGAAAAGATTATTGGGAACCAATACTTTTACCCACTAGGTTCAAGAGAACCGGGTGAAAAGAGAGAGACCCAAAACCAAGTTCAAGTAGGACAAAATTTATTACAAACATATTCACAATAGAACCTCTAGTTTCTAGTCTTTGGTTTAAATAAAAGAAAAAGGCCAGCATCATGACAAACAATAGAGAAAATGGGAATGTGTGCACTGGGATGATTTATCTAGGTAACAACTCACCATGCTTAATTACTGACTAGGTGTAAAGTGAAAACTTGTTGAAGATACAACAAATTTAAAGAAACAACATCGACTCCTAGGACCTAGGGGTCCTATAATTTGATAAGACCAGGGAAAAGACTTTGCAATATTCTAAGTCTAGTAAAGACAAGAACTTAGGTAGGGTCCATGAAAGATGACTCAAAACTTCCATTTTACCATTTCCTCCAAAAGTAGTGCACCAAAGCAAGCAAACACAAAGGAAGGGAAATAAAAGCAACAAAAAAAGGGGATCCACATTTTTCCAAGGAGAAAAATGGGGTGTGTTGTGAGACCACACAACAAGTAGATGACTAAATTATGGATAACTAAAATGAAGTGAAAAGATCCAAATCGCACCCTCCCAAATGTCAAAATGTCCAAGTACTCTCTAGAACACCCATCAGGCCAAAACTTAAATAATAATCATCCTAGGATAGATACAGGAAAAATTGCATGAATTGTAAAATCAACCTCCTCAATACCTTTCTAACACCACAAGAATCATGAATATCAGAGATCATGGAAAAAAATTATGAGCTTAGAAGCCATAAATGTAGATCTGAATTCAAACAAAACTAAATGAAAAAAGTAGAAAATTATGATGATGAGACTCATGCCATTGGATAGTGTTTGATTCAACCAACTTTCTAGTGATATCTCATTTTCTTGACATTGACTTCGTATGCAAAAGCTATGCCAAAAAGAAAAAAATCTTCCTTTAGGGAAAACTAAGGCTTGGAGTGGGAAAAGAGGGTTGTACAGTCATTGATGTCATGCTAATGTCAGTGGTTCATAAGCTTTAATTTGACGACCATCTGGCCATCACCGCCAAAAATCATTCTCCTTGCTAGAAATTTTTTTCTATCACCACAAACCTGCATTATCACTAGAAAATTTGTTGTGTGTGCCAAGAATACTCAGGCGTTGATTTTTCCATCGAGTTACATGATTTGCATTGGATTTTTCTATCTACCTGCACCAAATTTCCTTACCTATCACTAAGACTTTCAAATGGGATAATGGTGCAGGAGCACCTAATCACCTAGCTGAAAATTTCCATGCTTGAAGGTCAAGGAAAGTATTTGACGGGTGTGTAGGTTGGTATAGAAGTGTTTTATGTTTATTTAGGTTTAATAAGGTCTAAAAATACCAATAATAATGTAAATGGAAGAATTTTGAGTCCTTTAAGGGTGAAATGTTAATCTTGCACTTGAAGAGTCTTTGTAGCCTTTGAAGGAAAATTCTTGAGTTTGTAAATGGGAGTGAAAGATAGGAGTTTAAAAGTCATATTTGGGGTAAAATAAAGGTGTCTAAGTGGTTCTAGGTGTCTTAAACAACAAACTTGCATAATGGTGTTCATTTAGCAAATAATTGTCAATATTAGTACTTTTAAGCCAAATGGAGGTTAAAGTGGTTAGAAGGTGGTTATAGGAGTTGAGGGAAGCTTTTTTTGCTTTTCAAATGTATAAACGCCTTTGGAAGCCATGAGGGTAGGATGATGGTTCGATGGTGGTGATCATTCTTTGAATAAAGCAACAATTCTCTGTTAATTCACTGATTTTCTTCTATTATCTCTAAATTTATGTGTTTTTCCTGCATTGCACAAGTCATAGATAGAAATTATTGCTCTAAATTCTTTGGATTCTTGTAGGATATGGTATCAACATGCTTTTGAATCCATACTAAAGTCTTAATAATAAATTTGTGTAGTTTTTTGTTGGTTTCATGTGGTCTGCCTGTGCAAGGCAGTGAGGGCACCATTTGGGGTTTTAATATGCTTTAAGCCATTCCCACTTACTATCTCAGCTTGTTACTCAATGGGATGGCATGAAATGAAGTTAGAATATGTTTCTTTTCATTCTAGAGTAGTAATAAAGTGAGTTGTAGGCTATGGAATGTCACAATAGTGTGAAATGAAGTAGTTTTCATGCAAGAATTGTTGGGACAGTAATGAATTATGTTGAATTGTTGTTGGCATTGTCTAGGAAATAGTATGAAATGCCTGTATAGAGCCTGAAAAAGTAGCTTGATGTCTTGGTTGGGCTTGGAAAGCCTTGGAAGGGTGAAATTCTGAAAACCCTAGGTATTTGGGAGCAAATTGAGGGTTTTGAAGAATGATAGCTTAGAGGATGAGAAATTGTCAAAGACCTATGAAATTGGGTGTTTTGAGACATTTTTTATGACTTTCCAAGAGACTGTGGGGTTAGGATAAGTTTAAAGAGCACTTTGTTTGTAAAATAGGGTTGATTATTATAGCCTTTTTCCAGGTTAGTCTGATGATTCTCTATGATGTTGCAAATAAACTTGTGAAATCTGATTGGAATATGGTATTGGGGTCTGATTGGATGGCTAAATGATGTTGAGATGGCCTTTTGGTGGCCTTCTCTAAAAGATAAGCCCAATTGTCAAGTTTTGGAGTCTATAACCGATTGGTGTCAGTTGATTCAATATAATTGATTGTAATTGCAAAGGTTAATGTCTTATTGAGGTCTAATCAATTTTGAGTCTTCTCCACCTTGGCTCTAAATCATAGTGGTATCAAAGCATCAGGTAGTAGATTTGTTTGTATTTTACAGGTTATGAAGATCAAGGAAGAAGTGAAGAGTTTGGTGTTCAAAGATGCCTCCAAAGAACAAAGATATGACTAAAGAGATGAGGGAGATGAAAGATAGACATGCAAGAGAAATCAAAGAGTTGGAGGAAAGAATCATAGCCTTGGAGACAAACAAAATCAGGGAAGTGGAAGAGAGTGAGTCAGATGAAGAGGAAGATGACGAGTTTGAAGACATGGAAGAAAAACTTGATCCAGAGGACCAAAGAATTGTAAAGTTGGTGAAGGAAGTTAGAAATGACAAGCCTAAGGTAAAAATTGATGTTCTCAAATATGGCTAAATTTTAAATGATGAAGAATTAATTAACTAGATTGCTGCATTAGATAACCATTTTGAATGTGATGAGGTTCTTGAGGAGCAAAGAGTAAATATTTCAAAGACAAAGTTTCAAGGCCATGGTTTGGTATGGTGGGATTACTTTCAGTTAGAGAGGAGGAAGCAAGGAAATTCTAAAATTACCTCATGGGACAAAATGCTATCAAAAATCAAAGGAAAATTCTTACCCAAAGGTCATCAAGTTCAAATGTTTAAGAAATTGCAAAGCTTAAGACAAAAGGAGATGGACATTAAGTATTACACTAGAGAATTTTATAAATTAAGTTTAAGGTCTGGTCATCATGAGAATGAAGATGAAATTTTTTCAAGATATATGGGTGGTTTGAGGTTAAACATACAAGATGAATTGGTTTTGGCTAACCCTAGGAATGTAGAGGAATGTTATCAAATGGCAATTAGGGTGGAGGAGACAAATAAAGAGAAGAAAAGACAAAGTAGTTAGAGGCAGAGGTAATGCATCAAGAGGAAGATGATCTATGCCTAGTCCAAAGCCAAACAATGACAATCAAGAAGATGCCATGAAAGGACAAGAGCAATCTGATTCTAGAGGTGGATGGAGAGGCACACGAGGTAGATTTGGAGGAGGTAGGAGTTCTAATGTGTTCTCAGGTAGGTGTTACACTTGCAATGAATTTGGACATCCATCCTACAAGTGTCTTGATAAGATTGGTGCTTTATCAAGTGGGAGTAAAGGTGATAAAAGGGTTCAACTTGTGCAAGAGGATGAAGAGGAGAGTACTGGTTCATCAAGCCTTCCTGCAAACCTTGAAGTTGGAGAAGCTTTGATGTTGCACAAGCAACTTTTGAAGACCTCCAAAGAAGTAGAGCCATTGCATAGGAAAAGACTTTTCAAAACCACTTTCAAGAGTAAGGGAAAGGTATGTAAGATTGTAGTAGATTCTGTCTCAACTGAAAATATGGTTTCATGTGAAATGGTGAACAATTTAAACTTGAAAATAACTCCTCATGAGTTTCTTTACAAGGTATCTTGGCTAAGTGATGGTCAATCTTAGCTAGTAAATGAGAAGGCTATTGTATATTTCTAGATTGGTGATTATAAGGACAGTGTTATTTGTGATATTCTTCCAATGGACTACTGCCACATACTCCTAGGAAGACCTTGGTAGTGTGATAGGTGTGCCATGTATGATGGAAGAGAAATAAGTATACCATAATGAAAGATGGTCATAAGTTTGTTTTGACTCCTTGGGTAGAAGATGAGAAAGGTAAGGCAAAGGTTATTATGTGTGGAAGGAAAGAACCACTAAATGTTGTGAAGGAAAATAGAATGGTAGGTCCTAATGTTGTTTTGAGGACTAACAATGCAGGAACAATAGATATGAAGGAAAAAACATGGGTAAATTATGGTTTGCTAGAGAGTAAACAAGAAAGTATATCAGTTAGGACCATTGAATGTCCAATTCTTGCAAGTATGGGTGTGAAAAAAATGAAGATTGTAGGTAAAGGGGTTGATAACACTAATGGGGCAGTGGAGAAACATGATGGAAAGGTATTGGGATTGATGACAGTGGTAGAAACATAGGGTGCACTGTAGGGCAGACCTCAATAAGGAGATGCGGCTAAGACAAAGGGAGTTTATGGTAATGGTAATACTAACATTTGTTTATCTGCAGGTACAAAACAAATGGAAACAAATAGAAGAGCATTGGAAGGTCCTAATGTACATATGAAGGCACAAACAAGTGTCAACAAAGCCACATAAGCACGACATAGTATAAATATAGAACAACATGGAGCACAAAGCAACACAGGTCAGTGGAAATGGCCTATGAATTAGTGGTGTTTTAATTCAACATGGACATATTGGTATCATCCACAATTCATGTGGCATGAATTCTTCTTAGGGGGGGTGTATGGTGCAAGAGCACCTAATCACCTAGTTGAAAATTTCCATGCTTGAAGGTCAAGGAAAGTCTTTGACAGGTGTCTAGGTTGGTACATAAGTATTTTATGTTTATTTAGGCTTAATAAGGTCTAAAAAGACCAATCATAATGTAAATGGAAGAATTTTGAGTCCTTTAAGGGTGAAATGTTAATCTTGCACTTGAAGAATCTTTGTAGCCTTTGAAGGAAAATTCTTGATTTTGTAAATAGGAGTGCAAGACCAGAGTTTAGAAGTCATATTGGGGGTAAAATAAAGGTTTCTAAGTGTCTTAAACAACAAACTTGCATAATGGTGTTCATTTAGCAAATAATTGTCAATATTAGTACTTTCAAGCCAAATGGAGGTTAAAGTGGTAAGAGGGTGGTTATAGGCGTTGAGGGAAGATTGTTCTTCTTTGAAAATTTATAAAGGCCTTTGGAAGGTATGAGGGTCGGATGATGGTTCGATGGTGGTGAGAATTCTTTGAATAAAGCAACAATTCTCTGTTAATTCACTAATTTTCTTATATTATCTCTGAATTTATATGTTTTTCTTGCATTGTATAGGTTGTACATAGAAATTATTGCTCTAAATTCTTTGGATTCTTATAGGAGATGGTAGCAACATGCTTTTGAATCCATAACGAAGTCTTAATAATAAATTTGTGGAGTGTTTTGTTGGTTTCCTATGGTATGCTTGTGCAAGGCAGTGAGGGAATCGTTTGGGGTTTTAATATGCTTTAAGCCATTCCCACTTACTGTCTCAGCTTGTTACTTAGTGGGATGGCATGAACTGAAGTTAGAATATGTTTTTTTTCATTCTAGAGTAGGAATAAGGTGAGTTGTAGGCTATGGAATGTCACCGTAGTGTGAAATGAAGTTTTTTTCATGCAAGAATTATTGGGAGAGTAATGAGTTATGCTGAATTGTTGTTGGCATTGTCTAGGAAATAGTATGAAATTCCTGTGCAAACCCTAAACAAGTATTTTTTATGTCTTGGTTGGGCTTGGAAAGCCTTGGAAGGGTGAAATTCTGAAAACCCTAGGTATTTGGGAGAAAATTGAGGGTTTTGAAGAATGATGGCTTAGAGGATGGGAAATTGTCAAAGACCTATGAAATTGGGTGTTTTGAGACATGTTTGATAACTATCTAAGAGTCTATTGGGTTAGGAGAAGCTTAAAGAGCACTTTTTTTGTAAAACAGGGCTAATTCTTCTAGCCTTTTTGTATGGGAAGTTTGATGATTCTCTATGATGTTGCAAATAAACTTGTGAAATCTAATTGGAATATGGTATTGGGGTTTGAGTGGATGCCTAAATGATGTTGAGATGGTCATTTGGTGGCCTTCTCTAAAAGATAATCCCAATTGTCAAGTTTTGGAGTCTATAACTGATTGGTGTCAATTGATTCAATATGATTGATTTTGATTGCAAAGGTTAATGTCTTATTGAGGTTTAATCAGTTTTGAGTCTTCTCCACCTTTGCTCTGCATCAGATAACCAAAGCTTCACCTTCTAACCAAGATATGAGGTTTGTGTAGCAGGACAACAGGATATAGAATGTTAACTATAAGAAACACAAGGAGAGCTTAGAGAGAGCTTAAAAACAATAGGATGTCTAAATATTCACTCCAAGCTCTACTTTAACAACCTACGTACAAGATGAATGAGGTAAAATGTTGGGGTTGTATATTGGTTTTCCTTAGTTAAACCCTCACTTTGGTGTTCCCACCTCCACAAACAACTAGATAGATAGAGAGTGTAACTAAAATGGACAAAAGGAGATAGTGAGAGAAATCCCCACTTCAAGAGGAGAAATTGCACCACTAAGTAGTAAATGAACAAATATATCTAATCTATTCACAAATAGAAAAGAGTGAGAGAGTGTTACCAATAGACCTCAACCCCCTCTTGAACACACAGACACACCATTGAATGCTTGCTAGAGAGCTTTGGTTGTTGGAGGGACCTCAGTCTAACAAAGCTTCACTTGTAGAAGTGTTGTTTCCAAGAGTAGAAGAGATTTAGAAGTGAAGTTGAAGAGAGAAGCTTGAATGAATGAATGAACCCCCAAAATGAGATAAAATGAGGGGTTTTGTTGCATGCAAGGGCAGAAAAGAGCCATTACACCCAAAAAATTGACTGTTGGGGCACATGTCAAGAGCCAAGATTCAAGATTCCTCATTTCAAACTCAAAAAAATGTCAAGATGCTAGTGTGTCATGTAGACATGTCCACGTGTCACATAGGAATCCAAAACATAATTTTTTAGGAAATGAGTCATCGGGCTACTATTGCTTCACCATTGGACCAAATGGAGTAAGAATCATGAAATTCTGATCCATGGGGTTTTCACCATTAATGTGTTTAGGTGTCATAAATGCTAGGAAAAGTGCTAAATTTTGGAACTGCCCTTAGGTACAATTCTACGATATTATAAAGATTCACTTAATGGCAATTGTTTTGCACACTAAATATATTTTTTTTCCTTATGTGATCACCATAGAACATTTTCTAATAACAACATCATAGATCACTATGAATATTCCTCACATCCTTTAGAGTGCATATGTTGTGATCCACATAGTTGCAATTTGAATGCATCATTAGAGAGAGAGGTAGATGTTTATGGAGTGAAAGACCTAGGGAAAGAAGAGATAGAGGGGAAGAGAGGTGTGAGACTTATAGGGGGGAGAGAGGTGAGATGGGGATTTAAGGAGGTAGAGGGAGAGAGATGGGGGTTTAAGGAGGTAGGAGGAGATAAAGAGGGGGAGTGGAAGAAAGGGACATGATTTCTTAGAGAGGGGAAAGAGGGAGAAGAGGAGAGAAAAAAAAAATAGAGAGAGGATTAATAAGGTATGGAGGGAAAGGTAGACATGGAAGGAGTAAGAGACCTAGGGAACAAGGAGATAGATAGATGATGACCTAGAGAGTGGAGGGAGAGACAAGAATGAAGAGAAAGAGAGGGTTAAGGAGGGATGGAGAGGTATATAAGGAGTTATTGAGAGACTTGGAGAGGGGAGAGGTAGAGAGGTAAGGGGGAGAGATAATAAAATGAGAAAGATAAGTTCACAATGAGGGAAAGAGGGGTACGAAGGGAAGGAGAGAGGTGGAGAGGGAGGGAAATAACTAGAGAGGGGAGAGATATAGAGGTGAGAGACCTATAGCTTGAGGAGAGAGGGGTGAGAAACATAGTAAGAGAGATAGAGGTGAGGGAGATAGAGGGGGGAGAGAGGTGGGTAATGAGACAAGGAGGGAGAGGTAGATATGTAAAGAGGGAAAGAGGGAGAGAACTAGATATGGGTAGAGAGAGAGAGGGTGGGAGGGAGAGGTAGTGATCAAGAGAATGGAGAGATATGGTAGAGAAATAGTAACAAAGTGAGAGAGAAGAAGAGAGAGGTAGGGTGGTAGGGATAGAGATGGGGGTAAAGAGGGAAGAAAAGTTAGAGAGGGAGAGAAGGTGGGAGATACCCAAAGAGGGGAGAGAGAAGTGAGAGAGAGAAGAGAGGGGGAGAGAAAGGGAAATATCGATAGAGAGGGAGTGAAAGGTGAAAACTCAATTATACATCATCAACTGTAAACCCTAAACTCTAAGCCTTTATCAAACTAGGGGAGAGAGAAAAAGAAAGATAATTTGGCTCTATCATTCTAAAAATACATTTTAATTTGGCTAGCACCAAATGATTTGCATTGGTAAATACCAACCCTTTGGGTTAGATTTTCCTTTGGTATCCAACCCAAATGGTTAGACATGACCATTTCATTTCAAAGACCTATTTTTTTGAAAAGGTAAAAAATCACATATTTTTGGTCATGCTCTCTATCAAGTTTACCAGTGTTTCAATACAAGTTTATAAAAATACCACGATGACATTAAGCTCTCTATTAGTTATCTAACCATTTAATGTTTTTTTCATTTTTTGATTATGTTAATGTTTTCATTTTTAATTTATTTTGTTAGTGTGTCCATTTTTGTAAAAAACAAACATATGGTATTTTGGGTATATTTTTTAATCATTCATACAATTTTGAAATAAATTATATTTTTAGAAACTAGAATCCATTCTACACTATTTAAAACAATGGTTTTTTATTAGTTTTTAAAAAATTTAGTGGGGAGCATGCTCAAATTTCTATTTTTTAGGATGTGTCCATTTTAAGAATTAGTTAAAAATCATATATTCATTAAAAAATTAGATGAAAATCCAACATAAACTACATGGTGTTAGCTAATTTTTCACCAAAATGACTATTTAAATTCTAAAAAAAGTTAACATTTTAGGGGGACACACTAGATGCTATGTTATTTTAAAAAAAAAAAATAGGACCACTTTGTGTGGCCCACCTTTTAAACCTTAATGTTCACCATTTTTTAAAAATAATAGTTTAGAAAATAGTTTTGGAGCACTACAACTCTTGTTCTTGTTGCATCTTCACCTTTTGAGCATAACTATCTCTATTTTCTCATCGAATACCGACTTCTTGTCAATTTCATAAAAAAAATGTGTTAGTGTAATTAATATTTAATTACGATGCATAACTTTACTTAGGTATATTTTAATTCCTAAGTTAACATTCTCATCATTATCTTGTTGAGCTATCTTGTTGCTCAAGACAAGATTAGGTTATGCATACTTTGCTTTTATAAAGCAAAATCATCTCATGTAATTATGAATTCTCGAATAATAATATTTTGCACATCTTCTTGTAAAGCTTTTATTTTTCTATTTTTCTCTTCTATGGAAGGTTATTTTTTGGTTTGCATTTCAAATCTTGGTTTCTAACATGGTATTAGAGCCTTGATTTGCAACCCCTTCTTAGATTTTTTAAAATCATTGCAAAGTTCGTGGATTCCTCGAGGGTATCATGCCTTGAGTTCATTTATGAGGCATTTTGGATAGATCAGGCTTCACCATTGGATTTAGAGCACTGGAAAAAGTCAGGATTGGCTTTTTTTTGCAGATTTTGGCCATCGTTTGCCAGATCCATGAGGGTTTCAAGCTAGGAGATTTTTTGCAAGCTCTCGAGGTAGCCAATTTTTTGGAGCAGTTTGAGCACAAACGGAGGTCACCATCGCGTTCGCAGTGGCCAAAAACCCTAAGATCACCTTTCATTTCATCAATTTTGGTGAAGTTGTTTTGAGGAAATTTTTTTACTAAGGAGGCTATACAGCCTCCTCAAAGACTCTTTCCTGAGGCTCAAAAAAATAAAAAAACAAAATAAAATTATGTTTTTTTAATTTATGTGCAACACCTCCCAATTAAAAGAATCTCACTACCATGCCATCAAAGTGCCATCACACACCACTCCATGAGCTACCAGCCATCTACAATAGCTGCTGCTCCAACTCCTCCTCACTGCAAGGTTAGCCCCACGAGCCCCCTATGCATTGTGCCTGGACATCCGGGGATCAGCGCCATGCCTGCACCGACCGACCCTTCAAAACCGTGGCCCCATGGAGAACTGTGGGATCTACCTCTAACACCTACCTACTCAGCCCCTAGTCATGCACAAGACCAAGGGCCGAAATTTTTTTAGCCCTTGGGGCCCCTGCAGCCATCATTGGGCCTTATGGAGCAGTGTTCACGAAATTGGGTGTATTTTTTGCATACGATGTCCGTTTTTTGCAAATGAGATATCGCTAGAAAGCTGATTCTGACGTCGATCTAGTGATGAAGGTTTTTTTATCATATTTTGTTCCAGATTTATTTTGTAGGTCTTTGAACTCAGATTTTTTTGTTTTCACTCTGGAGGGTATATCTTTTGATTTAGTGATCCATTTTTTGTCATTCTTGCGGTGTTGGAAAGCTGATTCAATCCTCTACACAGATTTGAGGTCTATTTTATTTTTTTGTTAATGAATGTTTAGGATTCTCTCCTTTTACAATCGTTGGGTTATTGTAATAAATGAACTGAGATAAAGTTCCATTCAGGGGGGTTTCTTGCATAATAATTCTAATTAGAGTGTGCATGCACTTTGATCTCCATCTTGATTTGTTGGCAACTCATATGAGTTATCTGGTTTCCTAGTTTCTTTTGGCCACATTTCTTGTCATAGCTTGACACATATCGGATTCATCGGTTCACACTTTAGTTGAGAGTTTATGTTTCTTGATCCACATTGGTTCAGCATCCTTCTTAGCTTGAGGGTCATGTTTTTATGGTTAATGTTCCAAAAAGTCTTTATGGTACTTGTTCCTATGGAAAATTTTAGTCCTCAGTTTGGCATCGGCATCGAGATACACAGTTTCTAGATTTTATCATCATTTCATCTATTGTTGCTTCACATATTCTAGGGTTGTTCCAGTTTGTGAGTTTTCCAGTGTTCTATGGCATCGGGTCTGTTGTCGTATTATTATGATTCTGCTTTGGTTTCTTGTAGACAAAAGTATCTTTCCTTTGCTTGTTAGATTGCGGTTCCAGTGTTACTCCAGAGTGTTCTTCTAGTGCTTCTTTGTAACAGTCATCTCATTGTAGGGGGGTTTTGTCCCACTGGGTTTTCCTTCTCTACCTCATTATTGCACTTGTACATGGGTACCCGATCAAGCCTTTTTTTTCAGACCCATTCATGCTTTCTTGCATTCATCTCAGTTTTAAGTGCATGCTTTGTTAGTCTCCCTAAGTTGCACTTATTGGGGGGTGTTAGTGTAATTAATATTTAATTACACTTGCATAACTTTACTTAGGTAATATTTTAATTCCTAGGTTAATTATTCTCATCCTTATCTTGTTGAGCTATCTTATTGCTCAAGATAAGATTAGGGTTATGCATACTTTTCTTTTATAAAGAAAATCATCTCATGTAATTATGAATTCCTAAATAATAATATTGTGTACATCTTCTTTCAAAGCTTTGCTTTTTTTGTTTTTCTCTTCTATAGAAGGTTATTTTTTGGTTTGCATTTCAAATCTTGGTTTCTAACAATATGTGGCATCTTGAGACCCCCTTTTGGTATCACATCTTAGTGCGCTTACCCTAATATAGAGGAGAGGTGATTTTTTTATTAGATTAAAGTTGAGAATGGCTTGTACCCATTACAAAACAACCATAAGGTCAAGTAGGGAAGCTCACAAGACATGAGACATCCAGAAAGTAAAAAAAAATTAGTTACAAAAAGAAGAACAAAATATGAAAATATACAACACAATACAAAACCAACCGAGGGCCAAACCAACTACTACTCACTAAAAAACATAATTCCATTAATGGGTTTCCATTTTTTAGCAAGAAATTGGAGCTTCTCTTCAAAGGATAGAGGCCCTTGGTGGGTAGGTTGTACCTCTTGAGTGCTAGGTGAAGCAAAGCTACCTCCTTTATTCCCCTTCTTCTTGGAGTGACCAATGTCCTAAATATCATTACTGCCCCTTTTCCCATGGTTGTTACAAATATCTTGCTAGAACACCTAGATGGTGACTGAAGTTTTTTAATAGTTTCCTTATTGTAGTCCATGATTTCCTACAAGTATTTGAGGGTTTTATCTTGATTATTGAGCATGGTGGCCATCTCCTCCTATAGATTCACCCTTTCTTCCTTAGTACCAACCTATGCCCAAATCTCATCAACCTCATTCTCACAATTGGTCCATTTTTAAAAATATTTGGCAAGGGATGATAATAGGCCCTAGTGGCCTTCATCATCAACCTTGCCTAGTGATGTCACCTTCTGGTTAAGAACCTATTCCTCTAACACTTGAATTTTATTCTTGGTCATGATGATTTGGGATAGTAACCACTTAAGGATATCATTCTAAATATTGACAATCTCAAAGAGATCATTCAAGTTAATTTTTAGAGGGACACAATTGGTACAAATGTCATTCACCAATTGGGTTTTAGAAGTAGCATTGTCTCAGTTCACATAGAGGGTGGGGGATCTTTAGGGATTGGGAGGATTTAAGGACCAAGGGGAAACATTAGAGAGATCCTCATGAATATGGGAACCATCAAGGGAGTCAATAGGGGTAGTATTCTAGGATTCATCATCCGTATGGTCAAAATTAGAGATAGAGATTTGCAGTGGGGTGTGAGAATGAGACACTTATTTTGGAGTCAAGAGTAGGGGCCTTAGTGGCAAGGGTTTTACCTCTCACCCTTGTAGTGAGTAGCAAGGAGAATGGAATCAATTCAAGGCTAGGAGTGGGAGGAGGACCCTCTAGGGGTTTGAAAGGATAACCAATCACAAGAGAATTCTTTTTTAAAAAGGTCAAGGAAGGAGGGAATAGGGCCACCTAGAAGCGACAAAATCTAAAAATCAACTCCTAATGTAAAGGAAAGTTTTTACCTTTAACTTGCACAAAATTAATTGACTACTTCAGAGAAGACAAAATGCAAAATACAAAATTCATCTTAACATTGTAATAGAAATTATTATACATAGGGAAAATGTGTGCATTGAAATTTTTTAACCTACCTTCCAATGTCACGTACCGCATTTGGACCTCTACCATATGGCTCCAAACCCATGAGAGTTATTCCTTATTAAACCCATTCAAAAACCAATTCACTTTTCCCATTTCTTTAAAAACCTTTCCATTTCCCTCTTGTAATGCCCCTTTGGCTTCTGAGGAATGTAGGTCCCATCCAAGGAGAGGTTGGTGAACTCCACAATGAGCTCCATGTTAGCGAGGAATGAGTGCTCTCCAATAGTAACATTACCCTCTTTATGGGAATTGGAAAATTCCATGGATAAATTGGGATCATGCCCCATCATTCCTTCAACATAGGAGGGCAACTTTCCCCTTTAGAGAGTGGTCTAGGCATCCTTTTCATTCTTCCAAACCTTGTAATAGGCAGACTCATCTTGCACAAGATCTCCTCCCATGGTGGTATTTGCAAAAAATAGAGAATAAAATGAAATTCATAGAGGCGCCTAGAAAATACACAAACAAAAGCCAAGGAGGCTTATGAAAAGACTAGGTAGGAAGGAAAGATTTCCATAAATACAAATTTTTCCAGTTTTCACATTGATTTAAAATGAATTTCAGCTCGAGCTCATAGTTCTAGTGCATTTTTTTCATTAGATAATAAGTCACGTACAAACCTTAAGATTATAGAAATATGATCCTAAATAATAACTTTAGATGTGAACAATCCCACATTGGCGAGGGAATCTACCACTTTATTGCTAGCTATGAACATGTGAGTAAATCTACAAGTATCAAGGTTCATTATGATATTTTGTGCCAAGAGGATGGCTTCCCATAGTAAACAACATGGCATCGCCTTCACATTTAACAACATAATGGAATTTATTGAATCTCCTTCTAGAGCCAAGATGGACAATCTTGCCTCTATGGAAATATAGATTTCATGGTAAGCGGCTACCACCTTGACAAATTTTGAAGTTTGTGATCCCATATTAACTACATAAGCTAAAACCATCTTTCCATGATGATCACGAATTACACCACCCCAATTCACCCAACCCAAGTTACCTTTGGATGAGCTATCAAAATTGATCTTAAGCAAATTAGGGTTGGCGGGACCTGAATATAGGTGAATTTTGTATATAAATGATAACTAGGGTCATATACATCAAAGAGGTGTAATAAATCCAAATTCCTTAAATAATTGGGCATCTTAACTACTTGGTAAATGACAAATTAAATGGTTGCACCTACTAAGATGAAGACAAGAAAATATTTATGAGAAGTGATATATAAGTCCAAGAGAGGGTGTGAGACTCAACTACCCAAATGTGGGTGAGAGTTATATATGTAACTAATGGATTATGTCATGTTTCCACATAATAACCATGCCTAATAAACATAATCTGTCTTATTGTATGTTTAGGAAAGAAATAAATATACCCTACCATAAGGAAAATAAAAAACCTACAATAACACTTCCAATAAATTATACTTTTCTTGACATCTCTAACAAATTAGAGACTATAAAAACTAAAATCTAATTTTTTTAGTATCGTTTGTAACAATGAAACTAAACATATAAATCAAAAAGGGGAATTATAGATCCCTACATGCTAGATGTATCACTAGTCAATATCATTTGTAATAATAAAACCAAAATGATAAATAAAAAAGAGGAATCTTATGTTACAAAATAATAATAAAATTATCATTTTCATATTACTGACCTATTAATGCATGTATTTTCCAATTTCTCACTAAAAAAATCCTAGGTAGGAAGTAGTTACTAGATATAGAAGAAGCCAAAGAATTGAGTCTAAAATAGAATCCATCAAAGGATACATAAAGATTCAAGAACTAAATTAATCCAAATTAGGAGTATAACAAAATATAGAAAAGAATAATTTATAAGCTTATTTTACATGTATATAAATTCAAATTTGGTGAAACTTTTCAATTATAAAATGGATAAAAATATAAAACATCTTGAATAATAGTAAAATATTTCATGTAAATGTTGGACAATTCAAATCATCATCCTATAATTTTAAAAATTGTGTACCTTGTAATTTTTACACCACAAAATATCCTTATTTTTAGTGCACATTCTTATAGCATATATTAGGAATAATTTTAACCTAGCATTGACCTTTTCCTCCACTAAATTATCAAATTAATATGGTCACATTCAAAATCTTCTTAATAAACTATAATTACTTGTAAAGTTTTGAGTGTTTTGTCTAGGACACAAGTGCAACATGTGGATGTATATATAACATTCTAGTTGAAAAAATGAAAAATAGGTGGTTCTAATCTTTTAAGAGATGGAACAACTAGGGTTTAGGACCTCTTCCTATTTCTCTTAGTCTCATCCAAGGAAACCCTAGAGATCTAAATCTAAGGATGGGGTAAGGGAAGGAGATCTACTAAAGGTTATCCTAGGGTATGATTAAAGTCTAAAGAGGGGTTCACCACAAAGCTATGGATTGGGAATACTAGCAACATGCAAGATCTAATGAAAAACCCTAATGTTATACAAAACTCAAATAAATGACCTTGAAATGAATGCAAGTCAAGATAGTAAACTAAGAAATTAGAGAGGTGCACCTAGAAACCTATAGAAGCTCATAACAAGGAATAAAATGTTGAAAATGATGATATTAATGCATACTAAGACTCATATGCTGGGGTTGGTGATTTAGTCCCAAATTAGGGTTTCTAGATAGGAACAAAAATCTAGCAGTGACAAGTCTAGAATTCTTAAAATATGGAAAAAGGAATGTACTAGGACTCATATCCCACAAGTGGTATATCAATCCTACTCAAATTTTTAGAAGCTCAAGATCTAAATCATGTCTCCTATCTTTTCTCTTCCTCCTCAACATAATTTTTGGATCTAAAATGCTAAATTCTGCTTTGTAGGTGTCTTATAGTGATCTTCTAAACAAAGTGGAAACTTTGAATTTGTGAACTTGACAACTTCCAATATTTCTCTTCAATTTCTCTTCAACCTAGATTCTCAAATCACACACTAAAGAGAGGGAAAAATGTTGTTCTGTTAGTGGATAGGGGTTTTCCTTGGTCAAACCCAATTTTGGTAATCAAACCTTGAAATGAAATGACATAGAAAGGAGGAATGATGAATGAACAAAATGATATGTTGTAACTCACTAAACCCTAGGAACAAAAGATTGCAATCTTGTATGTAATGGCTACAATGGATATAGATCTTGATTCTTTCTTGAATGATATGGATCTTGACTTGAATGCTTGCTTGAATCATAAAACCCTACATCACAAATGTTAGCTCAAGAACAAACATGATGCATGATGAATTTGACATGATGTTTGATACTTGAATAATGCTCCAAAATTCTTGAAAATCACTCTTGAATGCTCTTGAATAATCTTGTAAGTTCTCTTATGATAACTTCATGAGTTGTAAGCTTGCTGGGTGAAAAATGAGTCAAATAACCTTGTATTTATACTTTTTTATACAAAATTTCTCAAAATTACAACACTACAAGCTGACATTAGACCTAGGAGAATAAAATCCTACCAAGAATTTGAATTTAATTTAGGTCAAAGCTAAGTGGGAATCATACGCCAGTTGTGGTGTATGAGTCCCATTAGGCTAAGCTTGAGGCACATTTTTCAAGAAAGGATTAGTTTCATGTGAATTTTAGATGTAGGCCTCGAAACCTAATTGGGACCCATACACCCAAGCAGGAGTATGAGTCCCAAATCACTAAATTTGGGTCATGCAATCTGAAATCATTAATTTCTAAATGGTCATTTGATGTGTGTTGGGATTATCCTCAGAAAGATGCATTAATTAAGGCTTGTGAATGCAAAATAAGGCCAAATAAGGCATAAAGAATCCCAATTAATTAATAAAACCCTAAATTGGTGTGAAAGTGTGAGAAAAAACTTTACAACACCCTAAATAAGGCAACATTAAGTCCAT
>VDFB02008396.1:0-30205 GCA_007258455.2 Sequoia sempervirens
TATTACCTCTCAACTTCCTCCCCAATATCTTTGAGCTATTTATAAAAAGCTTCCTCGAGTTCCTAATTGAAGGACTCCATTACATACTTGGTGCCAGGGTCTTCAACATCTTCCTCTAAGGATTTTGACCTTTATTTTTCATATACCGCCTCATCAATGACCAAGTTTTGATGTTATATATGCTCATAGTAGTCATCCTTGAATGGATCCTCAAGTTCATCATCTCCCTCTTTGGCTGCCTCCCTCTCTTTTCTCTCCAATTCTTATGAGATTTGCATTGTTTCCTTCATTTTGGGTGGTTCTATCAAAGGAGGGATAGGGAGACTGGAAATGGCTTGAGCTAAAGCAACCTATACTACGAGGTTCATCAATACTTTAGGGATCTCCATAGGGATATTCTGCATATGTCAAGAAAAGGACTTTGGAAGAGTGAGGGTGGGAATTGTAATTGTTGAGACTAAGGGAACTGTAGTTGATTGAGACATTGAGGGGGATGAGAGTGGGGAGGTTGTGGCAAAGGAGGAATCCCTCACTATAATAGGTGTAATGGGAAAGGTGGAGACAAGGTGAACTAAGATGTCCATTGCAAGTGGGGAGGAGATAGGCAATGCTTGAGATGTTGAAGGAGTAATAGTAGTGGCAGTGGTGTTGATTTAGGTTGCTTTACCTCTTCCTCTTCTCTCTCATGTAGTGGATCCTCTTGGATTGTAGGAATCTTAGAGAATCTACCTAACTTCTTTGCTTTATTTGAGGTCTCACCCTCTGAAGGCTTCCTCAAGTACACTTTGTGCTTTGGTTGGCATTTTGATACTTTATTTTTTTTCCTTGACTTGGTGGTTGGAGGAGATTTTGGGGCCTCTTTAGCTAGTGCAGCAATAGTCCCACTATTTTTTTTCTCTTGAGCTCATCTTCGAGTTCACCGTAGGTTAGAGTAGATCCTTGAAGTTTTAACTGAGCAATTTGTGCATCAATCCATTACCTTGTCATGTGCACCACTAGCTTCATTAGAATATCAAGTTCATTTACCTCTTCTTCATTCCAATCTATTAGGGGCAACAAGAGGTTGGAAACAATATCAAACCTATAATCTATGACAATGTTCTCATTGTTGGCAAGAGGTAGTAAAATTTTTTTTAGGTGTTGTCGTTGATGGAAACCCTAGTCAGTTATCTAGTTTGCACTTTAGCATTTGTTCATAGTAGTAGACAGATTTAAGATAGGCAAGCTGGAATAGACCGTCCAATAGTTTTGTGTTCTTCGATTCACATGAAATTTTATGTTGTCATTTTGAGTTTTGGATCTCAAGGAATATTTTTTGACATATGATCTATGCTATTTGAGAATCTTAGTGCCTTGTATCGATTTGTGTGCAAGTTAGAAGATCTAGTTGATTAATTTTTTCTTCATCAATGCATGAAGGCCGACTAAGTGGATGTATCATGTCGTGGATATTCGAGGAGTAATTATTTAAGTGCTTTTGTGTTTGATCATTTTTATTTGGGTCCTAAATATGTTGTGGTTGACTTTGGTGGATGCACATTGAATATTATTTATATTTTGAGCCAACAGTTTGTAAATATTTTTATGTTCTATTCAAGCTGGCATGTTGTGATTAAATATTTAGTTGCAGATATATATATATATATATATAAGTGATTGATTGTATCATTTTGATATATGTTCAAGGTGTTTTTATGTATGTTGTGATTATCAGAAGATTTGTAGAGAAATTATGCACAGTTTCACTTGCATTGAGGATTTGTGAAGTGAATTAGATAAAAATAGAGTAGAATAGAAAAATCAATCAAAAGGTCAAGAAATCGATTGATGAGCCTAATTGAAACTATAATTAGGAATTTGTAGATGCTACTTTCTCAGTTCAACTCTTTTAGATGTAATCCAAATCATTTGTAAGGTAGTGATCCTTTTTGCTTTTGAGTAGTGAGCTCTAGACACTGTGCCTGAATGTAAGTGCATTCCCATTTTGTAAAATATCTCTGAGTATACTTGGATAATATTCTGGATTGACCTCCACCATGGTTTTCCCCTAACAGGGTTTCCACATAAAAAATACTTGTGTTATGGTGTTGTGGTTATTTTTATTATGTTCATTTATCTTTATTTTGATTGAATGTTATTAGTACTTTAAGGATTAGATTAATAAAGTGAAAAATTATAGAATAATGATTCTCTCCTCCTCTTAGTGTTCCTTGATTCCAAAAATTCATATCAAAGCTTATTTTCTCAAAATAATTTTAACAGCTTGGGGAAAATCTTGGAAAGTGTTTAAATGGATTCAAGAAGTCTTCAACAACAACTTTTGGTGGCCCTAGATGATCTTGATCAGTCAAAATATGAAGTCAGGGAATTACAAGAAAATCTAATGAATACAGAGAAATTCATTGAGTCATTGAAAGACAAAATCAATAAGTCCAGGGAGAAGAGAAGGGTACTTTGTGATAAGTTCAAGCAGGAAGACAATAAATGCATTGTAGATGAACAACTGAGTCAAACCCCGAAGGAAGAGACTATAGAATGTGAAATTTTTTCTAGAGATAATGCAATCCTAAAACATGATATGGAATCTATTATGATGAGGATGACCAGGGAGATTGATGACATAAAGAAGTATGAAGAAATGCTTGCCCAATCCTTGAAGGAGAAATCTAAAGAATGTAGCTAAATTACTGATGGATTCAATTAGTTGGAGCTTGAATTGGAATAATCCAAAGATAATGAAGATCTTGAAAAGTAGATTCATGATCTCAGAGATGAACTCGCTGCTACAAATGAATTCAAGGAGAAGTTCAAGATTAGCTTTTCCAAGCTTGATGAACTAATTAAAAGTTAGAGGACTAAATGTGACAAGTGAGGTTTTGGATATGAGAAAAGAGAAAGTTTTGGATCTGAAAAAAGGAGATTTAGGAAAGGAAATCAGATGAACAAACCTGGAAGGTATCTAGTAAGATAACCTAATGCTCAAATATTAAATGGTTATTGTTTTTTTGCAATAAATTTGGTCATATGGCATCTCAATGTAGGAGTATAATGAAGTCAATTGGTCCATCATTCTTTAGTTAGTGCTATAATTGTAATAAGTATGGTCATAAGTCAAATGAATGCAAAAATATGATGAAATTTTTTTATAGAGATGTCATATGTTGTACATGCAATATATTTAGCCATATTGCTAACTAGTGCAAATCAAGCGAAAATAAATGGAAGAACTAGTTTGGACAAAGAAATGTGGTGTGCTACAATTGCAACAAATCCAGTCACATTGCTAGATTTTGTAGAAGAGGCCTAATAAATCAAGGAAACATGCAAAAGAATGAAAAGGGAAAAGGAAAAGTCACTACAGATGAGATTGGGAAACAAATGAAGAAGACATAGGTGAAGAAGAATCCCTTTTTTTATAGGAAATGAGAAAGCACTATAACCTACTTCTAGCGATTCCTCTAAGAATTAGATTAAGCCCTCTAGCCTAGGGGGAGTTGTCAAGAAAATAATTTAACCCCCTTTCGGTAATTGGCACCAGAATGTGGATGAGTATAGTGATTGCATTGATGATCTACAGATTCTATTGAAATAGATGGAGAGAGTATTATGCAGAGTTGAAGGTCCGCAAAAGAGTTATCTTTCATAGTGTATGGAATAGGGTATCCAGATGAGTTGGGATAAAATAATTTATTGCAATAAAAAGTTAGGTGTGTGAATGATAAAAGGTCATTTCTATCTTACATTTGTTACTTTACATTTTAAGAAGAAGAAATTTTGAGAGATCTAAAGAGAAATTTGGTGAAATTTGGCGAGGATTTAAGTGTGAAGGTAATTTAGCTATCAAACCCTATTCCAGTGAAAAGGTATTTATTAGGAAAACTTGTGAACTTGTTAATTTCTGAATTTGAGAAAATGGCTACTCTATTGGTAGTTGATGTCAATGATAGACCCCATTCAAAATTCAAGTGGTATCCTTTCAAGTCTGTTGAGACTAAGCCGTTAGATGCATTTTTGTTTGTTCCGTAGGACATGTTGCATATTGAAGACAATAGGGAATACATTCATTGAAATATTGAGTTAGGGAGCTTGCAATTGTTGAATTTGTATTCCAATCATATAGTTGGAGAGGATTTCTATTTTAAGCCAAAATTCAAAACCCTAGAGAGGAAGAAATTCATGAAAATTGTAAAATTCCTTGTGTTTGATGAAAGTGAATGGGTTTGATATGTTTTGAGTCAAGTTCATGTTGAATTTATGTGGTAGAGTCAACCTTTTAAGATTACAAAAGAAGCTATAAGTGTTATTATTGGTTTAAGTTCCTCCAGTGGGTTTCCAATCTTGACATCATTGAAGAATTGAGAGTTACTAATGCAACCAGTTCAGTATTTGATAAAAGAGCTATGACAATTAATGATATTATTGATGTTGATGTGAAATTTTCTTTGATGGTCATTGGTTATAAGATATATCACTCTAATTGGGATAATTTAGTATCTGGTACAAATATTTATGCAACATATCAAATGGTGAAGGAGAATGCAAAGTATGACCTATGTGAGTTACTTTGAAGTTAGCTTATGGAGAATCTTGGTAAGATTGAGAAGGATAAGAATAATTCCTTTAAGTATGGTAGTATGTTGCTATGTTTGTTCTTTTATTTCATGAATGAAGTTTCAAGATTTGGGAAAAAGTGCATTGGAAAAGAGGAAATAAACCTTTAGCTATTCGGATTAGAGACATTTTATACAACATTGGTGATAGTCAAGCCAAGAAAACTACAATATTGGGATATTTCAAGAATTTTCAGAATGTAATGCAAGCAAGAGAAATAATTCCTACTTCTAAATTGTGGAGAAGTATAAGGACACATTTTATTTATGGTGGATATTGATCAATGCTTGGTGGAAGTTGTAGATCCTAGAATGGTCTAGATTATGCCAATGGGATATGAAGTTGAGGAGAAAATCTTGGAACTATATGCACAACATTTGTTGAGTAAGCCTCTATGCAAGTCCATGAGCAGTTAAAGAAGACAATGGTAGTTCAGAGAGTAAGGAAAGAAGTGGAAGCCTTTGTAGAGAGCATGGGTATATCTGTAGAAGTTGTAAGAGAAGTCAAAAGGAAGAGAGAACAAGCTAAAGTAGAAAAAGAGCCAACTAGAATTGAATCTACTAGTCCAACAACATCCTCTACTCAAACTAGATCAACAAGGATATCTGCACCCCTATCTGATCCTACAAAGAAGACAAGTCATGTGAAAGTTGAAGCCAAGGAATATAGAAAGAGGAAGGACAAGAACACAAGAGTCTATGCAACTATTTCAGAAGATGAAGAGATGGAATTTGATGAAGAAGTGAGATAAATAAAGCATATGGGCACCTAGGAAATGACAATCACTAAGGACAAGCCCTCTGGTGAAGAAGAGAAAGAAAAGAAGAAGGTGAAAAATGATAAACCTGGTATGTCTATAAAGGAAGTTGAGAGAGGCATAGTCAAGGATGGAAATCTTAAGCCACTATGTGAATGGTATGATACCTTTGATGGTGTTGGTCAAAGAGTTCTTAAGGAGGCTACAATAAGGTATTTGAATAATTTCAATATGACTCTCATTGAGATTATGTCTCAATTTCCCAAAGAACTATATAAAATTATGGAAATGAGGAGAGTAAGTGCAAGAACTAAAGAAGAGAAAATGAGAGAGAGCAGATTCTAGTAGATTTATGTCTGGTAATGTCTATTGAGGAAATGAGGTCAATCCTGAATGAAACTAAGAAGGATTTCAAGAGTAAAATAAGAGTCAACAAGCTTATGATTGGTCAAACTGAAGAGGTAGCAAAAGAAACTAAAATAATTCTAAATGAATTCTTGCTAAAGAATAGAATCAATGTTGTCTCTAAAGAAGTGCATGTTGAAGATATTGCATCTGGTCCAGTGGATGAAGAGGTAAAGGAAGATATAGTTGAGGACACCTAGATTCCTCTTGATGTGAATGATCCAAAAGTACTTATGGAGACTGAAGCTCCTAAATTTTTGTCAATTGAAGAAAAGGAGATATCAAGTAAAGAAGTTGAGGTTCCTAAAGGAAAGCAAGAATCGGTAGCTGAGGAAATAGTAGTTGAAGAAAAGAAGGATGAAGTAAAGGAAGTTATAGTGGAAGAAAGAGACACTACAAAGGTAGTTAAGAAGTTTTTGGTAGAGCAATAGGAAGTTTTTAACATTGAATTGGGTGAAGGTCATATTAATTTGTCTACTTTTTCTTTGATTCAGAAATTGAAAGTTGCATCTTTTGTGTAGGAGAAGGCTAGAGAAGAATTGTTGAAGTATTGCATTGAGGATAGTGAGCTTTTGAGTCTTGCATCTGGTTTTCTAGAGAGAATCATTCCTTCTCATGTCAAGGATCCATCTGGTTTTCCCCCCGATGAGCTAAAGAAGCTTATTAACTATATAAGTACTCATTTTGAGTCACTTGAGAAGTTGGCTATGGTTAAGGTACAAAAGGAGTTTGATGCTAAAAGGTTTTGTAGGTTAAAAGGAATGATAGCTAATGATAAATCTATGTTAGCTACCTATGTGAAGAATATTCAAAGTGCTCTATCTATAGGTGGAAATATCTACAAGTCATGTTTGTCTTTGTCAAAATTTACTAAGGATAATGAGAAAAAGATTAAGGATCATGAGAAATGGTTAGCTACTATTTTTGATGCCTTTGATCATTTAACTATTTATGTTGGAAAGAAAGAAGGTCAAGTTATATACCTAGTTGAAAAGATAAAGATCTTGAAGCATGATAATGATAGAATTGTGGAAAGAGCTTGTGAGCTTAGAGGCCTAATTGATTTGAAGATGGAAATAATGTTGAGTGCATTGAAGGAAGCATAAGAAGCTTTATTGGTCAGTGATCTAGTGAACCTTGAATACACAAAGATACAATCTTATCTATTTTGTGGCCACATGACCATCTTGGAGAGTCTCAAGAAGAGTTGGGACACAATTTTGAACTTGTTGAAGACTAATTTTGCAAATATTCTCAAGTTTGTGTAAGTTGTAGAAGCAAGTTTGTACATATGCAGTTTAAAGTTTTTGTTTGATTTTTGGTATGTAGATTCCCCATATTTTACATTTATGTCAAAGAGGGAGATTAGTGCAATGAAAAATTTATATTCATCTCAGGGGGAGTTGTATTTTTTAATTTTGATTGAAGATATTTTTGGAGTTTTGGAGTTGGCAATGTATTTATGTTGGTACTGAACCAACACTTAGTCATTTTTAACTAAGTGTTGTCATCAATGCCAAAGGGGGAGATTGTTGGAAAGAGACACTACAAATTTTTTTAGGTGTTGTCATTGATGGAAACCCTAGTTAGTTATCTGTTCTATACGTCAGCATTTGTTCATACTGACAGACAGATTGAAGACAATCAAGCTAGAATAGAGCATTCAATAGTTTTGTGTTCTTCGATTCACATGAATTTTTTTGTTGTCATTTTTGAGTTGTGGATCTTAGAAAAGATCATTTTATGTATGATCTATGTTATTTGAGAATCTTAATTCCTCATATCAATTTGTGTGCAAGTTAGAAGATTCAGTTGATTAATTTTTTGTTCATTAGCACATGAAGGCCGACTAAGTGAATGTAGTATGTCACATATATTTGAGTAATTATTTAAGTGATTTTGTATTTTCTCATTTTGATTTGGGTCCTAATTATGTTATGGCCAAATTTGGTGGATGTGCTTTGAATATTATTTATGTTTTGAGCCAACAGCGTGTAAATATTTTTATGTTCTATTGAAGCAGACATGTGATTAAATCTTTAGTCGTAGATATATTTAAGTGATTGATTGTATCATTTTGATATATTTTTGAGGTTTGTTGATGTATGTTGCTATTATTAGAAGATTTGTAGAAGATTATGCATAGTTTCACTTGTGCATTGAGGATTTGTGAAGCGAATTAGAGTAGAACAAAGAAAAAGAGTAGAATCAATCAGAAGGTCAAGAAATCAATTGATGAGCCTAACTAGAACTATAATTAGGCATTTGTAGATGCTACTTTCTTAGTTCAACTCTTTTGGATGTAATCCAAATATTTTATAAGGTAGTGATCCTTTATTTTTTTGAGAAATGAGCTCCAAGTAGTGTGCCTAAATGCAAGTACATTCCCATTTTGTAAAATATCTTTTTGAGTATACTCAAATAATATTGTGGATTGACCTCCATTGTAGTTTTTCCCCTAACAGGGTTTCCACATAAAAAAAATCATTGTGTTATGGTGTTGTGGTTATTTTTCTTATGTTCATGCATATTTATTTTGGTTGAATGTTATTAGTACTTTAAGGATTAGATTAATAAAGTGAAAAATTGCAGAACATTGATTCACCCCCCTCTCAATGTTCCTTGATTCCAACACTCATCTTCGATGATTTGATCCAGAACTAGGAATAGTTTGACTATCTTGACAAAGTAAGTAGTCATATCCATATAGTGTTGCATGTGTATCTCCTTATTATCCTGGCAATTGGCCCAAAAATCTTCAACATTGTGCAAATGGGTGTATTCCTTCCCAACGAATTTCTTCAACTTGTCATATGGGTCCATCCTTGGCCACAGAGTGTGGAGGCCCAAATTTTACTCAATGATATCCCTATAATATTCAACACATTGGGAAAATGGGAGGGCATACATTCCCTACCTGAATTTGAGAGGATATGGTATTTTTGCCTAGTGTTTGCCAACAAGGAGAGTATGCGTATTTTGCAGCTGCCTTGAAACTTCTAGAAAAATTAGCCAGTCATTTGGATATTGAGGCAGCTTGTATGGCCTCTTAGTGAAGCCTTCCATTGAGATTTAGTTGAATTTTGGGAACTATATGAATAATAATCCAAACCTATCAATGAATGCATGGGTGCTATGTGTGACTCTCTTCTCGAAGTCCCCTCCAAGAATTCTAATAATGTGCCCAATAATAGCATCATTTACTCTACACTAATCCTTCTTGAAATTTTGGTATTGTAACTATGGATTCTTTTCATATACCTTCAGATCTATTCTTAGAGTTATGCTCTATGCGACAAATAATCCCATATAAGGAAAGGGATTGGCCAAAAGGTAGACCAAATAGGAGGTGATGTAAAACTGGGAGGTCTTCTTGACCACTAGGAACTACTTGTTCAAGTTGTTACTAATCATCCCAACATGGTTAAACTTGGTTGTTCCTCTAATAATCTCATCTATGAAGTAAAACATCCAATCCTAGAAGTAGGTTGTAGTCCTCAGAAAAATCACTTTTGAACAACTCCTGAGGAACCTTGTTTTCTTTGCCCCTCTTCTCCTTTAACTAGTATTAGTCAATTAGATTTTTTCATTTTAGAGGATCAACCTTTGACATACTCTCTGCATATTACTTCATTATTTTATCCATAGGGTCAAAGGTAGGGATGTGGAACATTTTACCTATGGACCAGGAACACAAGTCAGCAAACACTTTACCATCACGGTCCATGATCCTTCTACTTTTCTCTTGATAGGATTCTCCAAGAGCCATTACCAATTAAGGGGCCACAAGAGTTGGTGGGAAATTGGCTACCTCATCCAAACCACTCTTTCTTATTTTCTTTGCATTTTCCATAGTGGGGTTGGCAATGACCCTCTATCTGAATTCATCTATATTGATATGTCCAAGGTTGGTGTTTGTAACAATATCTCACTTGGTAGTAACCTTGGAGGTGACCTCTACTCCCTAAAACTAATACTCCATTTGATCTTTTTCTTCCTTTCCTCTGGGGGATTTGGTAGATTTCTTCCCCTTTTCCTTCTATATGAATGCCCCTGATGGACCTACAGTTGATTCCATAAATCCTACAAGGAAAGGAATAGTAAGAATATTCATGTATAAAAAAAGGGGATAAATAGAAAAAACCTACAAAATAGATGCTAGATCATGTAGTTCATCTTTCAAAGATCATAAAATTCATCAAAAATTATCATTTTCCTTTTTTTTGGGGGAGATAGAGAAATTTGGGGCCAAGGATGTGGGTTGTCTTGGGCTAGTAGCTATTTTGGAGGAGGTAGTAGGAAAATGGTGAAGAGGGCATAGCAACTCACATGCCACCACCTGCATCAATATTTTTGCACCATAATTGGTCCCACCAAGATGCTAAGGCATTCGAGACATTTGGGTTCACAATTCATGAATTTTGAGAGGTGCTTGCTCAATTATTTCTTATGTGGGTTAGAAAGGTGCTGAGGAAGGTGATGTCTCAACTGCTAAGAGCTCCACCATTTGGGAATGACATTGGCACAATGAAATCCTGCAATACGAGACACCTAGGGAGGAAGGTTAGTTTCATTTAGCTTCAAAGTTTAAGTCTTTCATAGGGTTGTGAGTAGGAAGCTATAGAAGGATGCTACATAATATTCATTTGAAGATGGTAGTGATTGGGTAGTAGTCCACAGTTAGTGGGTCGAATAAGCATTTTACTTAGCCATTTCATTTTCTAGGACTGAAGGGGAAATGCAGGAAGCAGGGTCTGTACTAAGGATAGGTGGGGCCATTCAGACATTTTGTGATGGCAGAGGAAAAGTAGCACCCTGCAATAGGTGACCCACATAAGTGAGTCCATGAAATATCTTCATATCGATCACTACATAGCAGGACAATGAAGATGGAAGGTCAAGCATGGTCATCTAGCAATGGTGGTCTTAAGATGGTGGACCGTAGGTGGCAGTCTGGACTAGCATGCCCACACTAAGGACTTAACCAATCTCCATGTGATGAAGCTAGATAGAAATGGGAAGAGTGGAGCCCACAAAGTAGGAGGAAATGGGGGCCTTGCCATTTGGGATGGTCATTGAAATGATAGTGAAGTAGTGGTGGAAACCCATGTGTAAAGTAAGGAGAAAGACTTCATCAAGAACCAAAGGTAACAATATTCAAGAAAAATTGTCTCAGTCATGGTAAAATGGACAGATTACTCGTAGATTCAGGTTCACATAGCAATTTGGTTTCATCTCATATGGTAGCCAAGTTACAAATTGAAACATTTGATCATCCTATTCCCTATAAGGCCACTTGGGTAACTCAATTGCAACATGTAGAAATTAGTAAGAGGGCTTATGTGGATTTTTCAATTGGAGCATATCAGGACTAGGTGCTTTGTGATGTCATTCCAATGACTTGTGGCAATATCATTGTAGGGATACCATGGTAGTATGCATGGAGGACAATGTATGATGGATACAATAATACATATTTGGTACACAAAGGAGATATTAGGTATAAGTTGAGGCCTTTTCCTTTGGATCAATTGAAAGAAAAATCTGTGATCTATTTTGAGAAGCATTTGTAGGTGGATATGCAGGGTCAGACAGGGGAAGATAGTGGTTGGGTGAGAAATAACAAGTTGCAGCAAAGTTATGAAGCATACAGTCCTAAAAATAAGAACAATTGGGACTTGGGAAGTATCAAGGTTGGGGGTATTGAATGCCCTATTGTTGAGGATAATAGAAGTGGTTCTCCTTTAAAAAGAAATCAGTAGAATAAAGGCAAGAACAGGGCACAAGGACATATTGAGATCAAATAGCAAAGAGGACAAACAAAACACTGTTTTGACACTAACATAATGTGTGACATGAATGTAGGTTGGAAGAAAAGGAAGAAGGTGGCATTGGGAGATTTTATGCTCTATAATCAGAAGGTGCAATCATATAGGAAGGATTATTGTGGTGGCAATAAGTTGGATACTTCTTGGGGCAAGAGTCTTTTCTTTCTTGGTGATAATGGTGTAGGGGCCCCCAAGCTCCTTAAGGATCACTTCAAGGGTCAGGAGAATATAGGGGTCATGAAGACCTATAAACCATTTCAGAGCATCAATTATAACATTTTGAAACCTATAATGACTTTTGGAATGGATAAAAACAATAGAGGAATCAAAAGTCCCGAGGGTCCTAATAAGGACCCTAGGACCAAAATGCATTGCAACTGGACCAATAGTGTCCTAAGAATCTAGATAGGTGTATAGGGTCTTATTTATGTCAAATAAGGTTGAATTATCAAATTCAATAAGTTTTGGAGGGTTTTAGTTAGTAAAAGTTAATAAATGTGAAGTTGGAAATTCAAATTTTGAAATCCAATGGCTAGTTTTAGTTTGGGTGGGTAAGTAGGTTTTAAATGTTTTAACAATAATAATGTAAGTAAATCAATCCTAAATGGTTGGAGCAGTTGGGAGATAGGTATACAAGGTTATAGAAGTCATTTGAATGGAAGGATTGATGACATTGGAGTTTTGTATGAACTACTATAAGAAAATAGTAAAAAACTTTAGTTTTCTTGCAATTTTTGGCATTTTCTTGATGAATTTCTGATTACCATTGAGGAAATGTTAACTTTTATGAACTAGGGACATGTAAATACATGTATTTAACCTCTTTTATGTCCTAATAAATGTTAACAATTAGTTCTTTGTACATTACTACTGACTGTCTCAAGGAAATTTAGTTTTTTCACTAATTTTTGGTGGTTTTCATGGATGACTAATCCATTTCATGGAATAATGTTACTATGGCCTATGAAATGGATCATTCCTAACATTTATCATATAATATTAATAAGCTAATATGTAGGAAGGAAGATTTCTAAGGTGTACACCGAGTTTTGACAAGGAAAAGTGCTTGAAAATGGTGCCTAAGGTATAGCAGTAGGAGATCTACCTAAATAAGGGGCATGTTTATGAGTTGGAAGTGTTTAAAAATTTTGATTTATTGGTGAAAATTCAAAGAACTAATTTTGGAAGTGTTTGGAATGCTTTCAAGAAGCCCTAGTTTTGGAGGAATTAATTAAGGGTTTTATGTTTGAGGGTCTTAAAGGTTTCATAGGAGCCTAAGACCTTTAAAATACTTAGTTTGGAGACATTTTAAGACACTATAGAAATTTTCATAATCTAGAGTTAAGAATTGAGTAGGGTTGCTTTGAAAAAGAGGGCTAATTAGGCCTTAAATTTGTGGAAACAACAGGTTTTGGAAGGATTGGTCTAAAACAAGTGTCGTCAGAGTTTGGATATGTTGTGTAGCATCATAAAAAACACTTGAATTATTCATTAGGTTGGGGAAGTTGAGAGAAAAGTCCAAAATACCATCGCTAGAGACCTAGTTGGGCTAGAAGCCTAGTCAAGGTGAAAAAGTGGGTTTGTGTCTAAGTTAGAGGCTTGGGACTTTGTAATCATTCAAGGCAGTTTTGATTGGGCCTCTTAAGAGTATTCCAAGGGTTTGGGTCCATAAGAGAATGTTTTAATTCATAAGTGAACTATTAAGGCTTATCTCCATAAAGTTGCCTAGAAGAGGTCTGAGAGTGCTTCATTGTAATCCTTGTAATCATTGTGTTTTTTCCAAAAGTCCCATACCCTCTGCATCAAAGTAGTATCAGAGCAGAGAGTAGGTATTCTAGAGATTGAAGAAACAACAATGGCACCTAAAAGTCAACTAGAAAGAGAGTTGGAGTTGAGGGAAACCTTGGAAAAGGAAAGAAGGGAAAGAAGGGAACAAGAAGTAGTAAAAGAGCAAGCTAAAGCAAAGGAAGAGAGGCAATGGAGAAGGGAGAGAGAAGTTATGCAAGCTAGGATAAACATCCTTGAGAGAAATAGGAGGGTAGAATAACAAGAAGACCAAGAAGAAAATGATGAAGAAGAAGAGTATGTGCAGGTAAGTCAAGAACAAATAGCAGATGAGATAGAAGACCCTAAGGAAAGGAGGTTATTAAGATTGTTGAAAGCAGTGCAAGGTCATGGAGGAAAGAGTCACATATATTTTCCTTTCTATCAAGAAAAGATGGATAGTGAAGAGGTGTTAGGATGGCTTGATTCCTTAGACAACTATTTTGAGTTTTAAGAGATGGAAGAAGAGAAGAAGGTTAAGTTTGCCAAAAATAAGTTGAGAGTTACAACATTGACATGGTGGACTATTTTTTAGAATGATAGGATGGCTAGGGGATTGGTAAAAGTTTTGACATGGGAAAGAATGAGGAGTTTGGTCAAGGAACAATTCCTACCATCATATTATACAATTCATGTGAAGAGGGTGAGGTAGAATTTAAGACAAAAGGACATGTATGTGATGTCCTATACAGAGCAATTTTACAAGCTTAGTATTAGAGGAGGATATGAGGAAGAAGATGAAAAGGTAGCCAGGTATATCAATGGTTTGAGGTTTAACTTACAAGATGAAATTGGTTTGTAGGTACAAAGGACATTGGGAAAATATTTTCATTTGGCCATTATAGTAGAAGAAAAGGTGAAAAGGAAGTAAGAGAGGTCAAGTAATGGTGGAGGAGGTGGTAGTTCAATTAGAGGCGGAGGTAATAAAGAACAAGGGAAAGGAAGCAATGATAAAAGAAGCAATGAAAAAGGCAAAGAGGTGTTTTTAGATAAAAGAGGAGTATACACACAAAGAGGAGGAGGAAGATTCATAAAAGGTAGAGGCACATTCATAGGAATATGTTATAGTTGCAATGAGCCAAGGCATCCTTCTTTCAAATTTCCTAAATGGGAGCAATCAGATAGGGGTAGAGATAGGAGGGAAAATTTGGTACAAGAAGAAGAAAAAAAGGAGGAATCAAAGACATTGATGGAAGACCCTGTGGTTGATGGTGATTTCCTTATGGTAAAGCAAGGATAAAGACTTCATCAAGAACCAAAGGTAACTATCTTCAAGAAAAATTGTTTCAACCATGGTAAAATATGCAGATTACTCATAGATTCAGGTTCACATAGCAATTTGGTTTCATCTCATATGGTAGCCAAGTTATGAATTGAAATATTTGATCACCATATTCCCTACAAGGCCACTTGGGTAACTAAATTGCAGCATGTAGAGATTAGTAGGAGGGATTATGTGTATTTTTCAATTGGAGAATATCAGGACAGGGTGCTTTATGATGTCATCCCAATGACTTGTGGCAATATCATTTTAGGGAGACCATGGCAGTATGCTAGGAGGACAATGCATGATGGATACAATAATAAATATTTGATACACAAAGGAGATATTAGGTATAAGTTGAGTCCTTTTCCTTTGGATCAGTTGAAAGAAAACTTTGTAATCTATTTGAGAAGCATTTGCAAGTGGATATGCAGGGTCAAATAGGGGAAGATACTGGTTAGGTGAGAAATAACAAGTTGCAGCAGAGTTATGAGGTATATAGTCCTAAAAATAAGAACAATTGGGACTTGGGAAGTATCAAGGTTGGGGGTATTGAATGACCTATTGTTGAGGATAATAGAAGTGGTTCTCCTCTACAAAGAATTCAATTGAATAAAGGCAGGAACAGGGCACAAGGACATATTGAGATCAAACAACAAATTGGACAAACAAAACACTGTTTTGACACTAGCATAATGTGTGACATGAGTGTAGGTTGGAAGAAAAGGAAGAAGGTGACTTTGGGAGATTTTACGCTCTGTAATTAGAAGGTGCAATCATACAAGATTATTGTGGTGGCAACAAGTTGGATACTTCTTGGGGCAAGAGTCTTTTCTTTCTTAGGGAGAATGGTGTAGGGGCCCCCAAGCTCCTTAAGGATCACTTCAAGGGTAAGGAGGATGCAAGGGTCATGAAGACCTATAAACCATTTCATAGCATTAATTATAACATTTTGAAACCTATAATGGCTTTTGGAATGGATAAAAACAATAGAGGAATCAAAACACCTTAGGGTCTTGATAAGGACCCTAGGACCAAAATGCATTGTAAGTGGACCAATAGTGTCCTAAGAGTCTATATAGGTTTATATGGTTTTATTTATGTCAAACAAGGTTGAATTATCAAATTAAATAAGTTTTGGAGGGTTTTAGTTAGTAAAAGTTAATAAATGTGAAGTTGGAAATTCAAATTTTGAAATCCAACAGCTAGTTTTAGTTTGGGCGGGTAAGTGGGTTTTAAATGTTTTAGCAATAATAATGTAAGTAAATCAATCCTAAATGGTTGGAGAAGTTGGGTGATAGGTGTACAAGGTTAGAGAAGTCATCTAAATGGAAGGATTGATGACATTGGAGTTTTGTATGGACTGCTATAGGAAAATAGTAAAAAACTTTAGTTTCTTGCAATTTTTGGTGTTTTCTTGATGAATTTATGATTTCCATTGATGAAATGTTCACTTTGATGAACTAGGTACTTGTAAATACATGAATTTAACCTCTTGTATGTCCTAATAAATTTTAACAATCAGTTCTTTGTACATTACTACTGACTGTCTCAAGGAAATTCATTTTTTTCACTAATTTTTTGTGGTTTTCATGGATGACTGATGCATTTCATGGAAGAATGTTACTATGAACTATGAAATGTATCATTCCTAACATGTATCATACATGATTAACAAGATAATGTGCAAGAAGGAAGAGTTCTAAGGTGTACATCGAGTTTTGACAAGGCAAAGTGCTTGAAAATGGTGCCTAAGGTATAGCAGTAGGAGATATACTTAAATAAGGGGAATGTTTATGAGTTGGAAGTGTTTAAACATGTTGAGTTACTGGTGAAAAGTCAAAGAACCGGTTCTGGAATTGTTTGGAAGGCTAGTTTTCAAGAAGCCCTAGTTTTGGAGGAATTAATTGAGGGTTTTGTGTTTGAGGGTCTTAAGGGTTTCATAGGAGCCTATGAACTTTAACATACTTAGTTTTGAGACATTTTAAGACATTGTAGGAAGTTTCATAATCTGGAGTTAATAATTGAGTAGGGCTGCCTTGGAAAAGAGGGCTAATTAGGCCTTAAATTTGTGGAAACAATAGGTTTAGGAAGGATTGGTCTGAAACAAGTGCCATCATGGTTTGGATATATTGTGTATCATCATAAAACACACTTGAATGAGTCATTAGGTTTGGGAGTCCTTTGGGGAAGTTGAGAGAAAATTCCAAAAAATCATCTCTAGAGATCTAGTTGGGCTAGAAGCCTAGTCAAGGTGAAAAAGTGGGTTTGTGTCTAAGTTAGAGGCTTGGGACTTTGTAATCATTCAAGGTAGTTTTGATTTGGTCTCTTAAGATTATTCTAATGGTTTGGGTCCATAAGAGAAGGTTTTATGTCATAAGTGAACTATTGAGGCTTATATCCATAAGGGTGCCTAGAAGAGGTTTGAGAGTTCTTCATTGTAATCCTTGTAATCATTGTGTTTTCTCCAAAAGCTCCATACCCTCTGCATCATCATGGTTATTCTTCATGGATTTCATCTTGTCGATAGTGCATAAATGCTTAAATTTTCCATTTGGTAATGAAATTTTCACTGTGCATCATAGAAGTTTTAATCCTTTGTCTTCCCATGGGATTTTTTAATTGGATTTCTTTTGGCCCAAACCTATTGAACCTATTAGCCTCATGAGGACTTCTTTTTCAAATCCTAGAAAAATTTCAAGGTAAAGTGCATAGAATAATTATCTCTTAGCAATATCCCTCAACCCATGATTGGGCCTCCTATCATTGATGAAACCATGATTGAATTGAAATCCCTTCCAAGTAACCAAGATAAATCCATGAAAAATCCTCAACCTATTTCCTATAAGATACCAAGAGATAACTATACAATTCCCTTCATGCCTCCTAAGATCAAACAATTTTATAAACCCAAAGATAAAGTGGTTGATCAACCCTCGATGGTACCTTTCGTTTCTCCCTTGTGGAAAAAGGAAAACCTATGTTTTATAAACCTACTCCTACACCATCACAACTTGAAAAATATACAAAAAGAAATTGGAATTCTAAGGAGCATAGGATTATATGTCATGCTATTACTCGTAAGTTAAATGAAGATAAAAAACAAGAAAACCAAGATTAAAATATAACTAAAGCGACACATGATGACTCTCTACCTTTGCCACAAAAAAACCATGAAACCTCTTTGGAAATTATCATTAGACCTCCTACTATGATAAAATTGGATTATGATTATGAGATTGCTAAGATTGATGAGGAAGTTCATAATTAGCTTAAAAAAAAAAATTCCTCTTCCATGATCTTAAGTTACATCAACTGTGATGATCCTCCTCACAAGAGTGATTCACCACATGTTGAACCTAGTGATTTTCCTAGTATGAATCTCATTGTTTCCACTTTAGTGGTTCATCTTCCTTTTGTATATGATGAAAAAGATTGGGATGTAGATGACTTACTTTAGGTTGGATCGCATGTGTCATACTAGCTTTATGTTCTTTCTATGTTCCTTGTGTGATTGTATGTGCATAAGGTAATCCCATGTACTGTGATGTTTGGCATGTACTTATGTTTGTAAGCCTACTTTGGATGACCCTTGTCACCCTGTTGGTGCAAGAATACAAATGAATAAAATATTTTGTGACATTCTTCTATTTGTATCTTCATTATTATATATGTTGTAACCATTATCTTTTCACTTGTCTTGTGTTTTCTTTTTGGGGATGGAACAAAGTGCTGAGACATTTAGGTCTCTTCCATGTTGACCCAAAAGTCTTCTCCTTTTTTTTCATTCTCAATGTGTCATTCTTCCTTTGTGCTCATGGTTCCATGAGTTATTTTGGGAATGATGATGTCTTTGAGCTCTATTATATCAATGTAGCAAAGACATACATTGACCCAAAATTTGTGGGTCCCTTATGTTTGTTCTCAGGATTACATATGGGGGCAAGCTTCTTTGCATGATATAGCTCTATTTGGAAACATATCATTGGCACGGGTCTTTCCACATAACCTCCCATGTCTCTTTTATCAATTGGAATTTAGCATACTCTACTTCAAAGTAATTTCTCGCAACATGGTGTTTAGAAATTTCTTTAAATTGGGGGGAATTATGCCTCTCACTTATTTATTGCTTAATGAATGACATGGCCTTTTTTGGCATATGACATTATTCTTAGTGGTAATTCTATTGCTTACATTCCCTAAGGTGTGAATATTTTATCTCTCGACTACTCCTCTCTTGATGGTGATATTGAATGTGATCTTCCCTAAAGTGAGACCTTTCATGAACTAATAAAACACCTTTGACTATCCTAAACTAAATTCTTGGCCACCAAGCATATCGTGATGCCTCTATCTCATGAGTGTATAGCATAATGCAACTTTCTAGCCTTGTGAAACATGTGACCATCTTTTTTGGCACCTTATCAAAGTCATTAGGGAGTATAGCTTTGGTATAGTTATGGGTACACACCTAGTGTATATCAAACTATACTAGCCCTTGTGAGTGTATTTTTAGAAAAATAATATAGGCTTGATCCATATCATTTGGAAAAATAGTCAAAGCCTTATCCACTTCCTTCTTCACCTTTGCATTAATTTTGATATTATATGATGTTTTATCCTATTTTTTTGCTGAATACACATGTCTCTTTGTGCCTTTGTTGGTTTACCATGGTATCTTTGGTCTTGGGGGCTTGATAATCCTCCTTGATCCTTGTCATCTTACGTGTCCAAAAATTGTACAATTAGACCTCTGTTGACTCATTTGTCTACTTTAGTGTGAGTTTGAGTGTGGGCTCATACTCTCAGTAAAGTGGGGGCTAATTGTAGTGTAAAAAAATGTACACCTTTATATTTTTACACTATGTTTTCATCCCCTTAATTAATTGGACATAATTAGCTTCTAATTTCCTAATTTACTCATTACAAAGCCTTTTAATTTTCATTTTCTAAAAGGGAAGCATATATTAAACAAATTCTAACATTAATTTAAACCCCTTGAAAGTTATGTGTCCTATATTTAAGTCCTAGGACCTAGTTGCCCAAGGGTGAATGGGTCCTCCTTAAGTGCTAGGACCTAATTTTTAATATTTTTTGTTGGTATTTTAATGATTCAAATTCAAGTTTCAAATGCCAGCTTATTGAATATGATTTTTGGGAAATTAGATAAGCATGTATAATTAAAAGGTCTTTTTATCAACTCAAATCTAAGCAACATTATCTAGCATTAAGGAAACTTTCACAAGAGCCAACACTATTGTCAAGAGCATTGAAGAGTAGATTTATTATCCATATATAGAAGCAATCAAGATCATATCATCATGTCAAAGGTCATTTCTATTCATATCATATTTTGGAGCTAACATTGTGATGTAGGTTTCAAGCATTCAAGTCAATTCAAGAAAGATCCAATCCTTAGAGAGATGTGTTCTACTTTAGTCCTCTAAGGGAAACCATCAAGGTTTTGATGAGTTGTGACATAGCATTGTTCATTCATGAATTCCTTCCATTAATCATTATTCTATCATCAAGGTTTAATTACCAAACCAAGGTTTGACCAAGGAAAACCCCCAATCACCCAAAAAAAAATGTTTTTCTTCTCTCTTTATATGTACAAATTTACATGTGAAGAAGGATAGAATATTGATCAATAGAGAAATTTTGTAAAATTTTCAACATTATTGTCAAGCCACATAAACTCACCTATAGTTTTTATTTCCAAATTTATGGTAGTAAAACTTGGAGAAATTAGAATCATATATCCAAGATATGAGGACTATAAAAATATATTTTGGACCCTTGTACAGAGACCCATTCAACCTAGGGTGAATTTTTCTTTCAGTAGAGTTCAAAATCCACTTTTTGTGCCAATACATACCATTCTGCCATTTTCTAATCTTCCTACAAGTTTCTATTTTTGTCTTTGCTATCATAATACTCTACATTTCAAGTATTAAGTCATATAATTGAGTTTGTTCATGCACTTAAATTTATCTCCCAAAATAACCAATCAATAAAATTAGTCATTTTTGTCATAATAAAATAGTAGATCCTTCCTAATATGGTTGACTCACCTCAAGCTTAAAAGCCAATCTTATCCTTGGGAGATCTCTTTTTCTAATGAAATTAGAGAAAAGGTGTGTTTGAGGTGTCCCCTCTTTGTCAACCCCTTCATTTTGGTGAACACTCACATACCTACCTTTTTCAACATTTCATATTATATTATATTATTAGTTAATTATATATTATTCATAATTATACGTAGGATTAGAATTAGGGTTGGAGTTAGGGTTATACTTAGGATTAGAAGTAGGTTGGGCTTAGATTACACTTATAAATATGGTTAGAATAAGGGTCACACTTATAATTACAAAAATTCAAACAATGTTCTCCTTAATCACACTTAAAAAGTTATCTTAATCTTACGGTTAAAATTAGAGTTAGGTAAATAAGATTAGGTTTATAATTAAAATTAGGTTTAAGATTAGTGTTATGATTTTTTTAGGGTTATAATCATGGTTAAGATTATTTTTAGGGTTAGGCTTATAACCAAGGTTAGAAAGAGGGTAATGGTTATGCTTGCAATATAATTAGGGTTAGGGTTAAAATTTGAATTAGGATTGGAATTAAAGTTATAGTTAAGGTTACAATTAAAGTTTGTATAGTTAGGGATAGAATTAGAGTTAGGTTTAGGTTTAGTGTTAGGATTAGAATTAGGGTTAGAGTTAAGAAAAGAATTATAAATAAATAAAAATAACTCTTCAAATAAAGTCTAAGTAAATAATAATTTTGTATTGTTTCAAAAGATTTAATTCTTGAACTTTTTCATTTATTCAAGATTTATATTATTTAATTTTAAATTATTTAATAATTATTTTATGTTATATAATTAATATTTATTTCAATTTGAACATACTGGCTAATGTAACTATACATTAGGAACCATCTCTATTATCAGATGACCTATAAATTTTAGCCAATCTTGAGTGTCTTCTATAAAATAAAACATAAAATAATGGCATATACATCATATAAGGCATAATTCAAACTTAAATATAACATATAATATACTGTAAAGAAATAATCAAAAAGCATATCATAACAACTCCATGCATGAGACTACTATGGCTATGTTTGGGCTCCCTTCTAGAGCTAGGGGCATGGCATCTATCACTTTGATTATCTCTCCATGCCCGTAGATTCTTTACCTCTTAGGTATAGTAGTTTGTGTCCATGATAATGAGGGTGGTACCTAGGTCTCTCCTTAGGGATATCACTAGCCTCCCCTGCTTTGTTGGACCTCCTCTTATTGCTATGGTAAGCTTATCATCCTCCTCCTCATCATCTCGGCTTGCATCTCTATTTTCATCCTTATTCTCCTCCTCAATGTCCTAATATTGTGGCCATGGCCCAAGATCCCTAGTAGAATAGTTTACAAGTAAAATGGGATCTAGAATTTTAGTGTCCCACTACCTATTGTATGTAGTTCTCAAGACAACATCATCCACATTAGACACTAGATTTTAGTCTCACTACTTATCATAAAATTCACTCAAAGGGACATCCACGATGGTAGGATAAACTATCTCGTTGCCTGGTATCATTGTGAGTCATCTTGAGATAGGTTGGTTGAGGGATAGGAATCCCTAGAGTTTGACCAAACCATCTAGCCACTAAATCATAGTAGAAAATAATGAAAATATACTCATAGCGACCAAAAATGAGGTAATCATGATGCATCCTTGCAAGATTCCATGATAAGTTTTTCCAAGGTTGAAGAGTCTTATAGAGTCTCCAAATTACATCCACAACATCCAATCGATTGAGTGTGACACACCAATATAATAAATTTCCAAACTTCCATGGCCTCTTCAAAGGTAGTAGAAGGCTTGTGGATAATTCCATACCACATCTATGGGATATCTCATTGGCCTCATGTAAGCAATGTTCTTGCAATCCCAAACCTAGAGAATATTACATGTCATAAGGCTCTTTGACATGTGATGAACATATCATTTGAGATCATAGTATAGGCACACCAACATTCTTTTCCCCCAAGAAAACATGGTATGCTACTAATCTATCACTCATATAGTATGAATGATACCCTCATGTAGTTGTGTGCATCATCCATCTCATGTAACTGCTAGTTCTATGGTAGTGATCATGATTTAGAGAATAACAAGAATCTCAACATCTCCATACAACAACCATTATAGCTAAATTTGGACCTTGGAATCCTATGGAATATGATAGTTGATGCAATAGTATTGGCCAGATAATATCTCATTTAGGGTCATCTCCTTCTCATGGATCATGATTCTACCCTAAATGGGTAGATGAAGAATGCAATAAATATCCTCTAGAATCATTTTCATCTCTCCTATTGAAAGATGAAAGGTAGAAGTGTTTGCATCCCATTGTTCCATGAGCATGATCAATATCATTCTATGCTATCTCATCATGGGCATGGTGTAAACCAAGAATAAACCAAAATCACAAAGATAATGTTGTTCTACCATAGATATCAGTTGGATGAGATCGCAAATAAGTCTATATAGTTGACCCCTAGGGTTCTCTCGCATATGTGGTGGTATCTATCATCTAGCAAGGATTCTCTCTCATTAGTAAAACATAAATGATATATAAAAATAAGTAAATAAGATAATAAATTGTAAATTTTTAAAACCTATGCCTATTTAGGGGCACCCATGCTTGTCAGGGATGTAATAGTATAACTCTAGCACAAAAGCTAGTTCGGCACTTAGAACTATCAAAATATAAGTCCCATGTTTTATCTTATTATAAGGATTAAACATGATCATTAGGGAATGACTCATGGTTTGGTGAAGATAATGGTGAGGTAGCTAAAACTAAATGATTATTCAACTCTTTACCCTTAATTTCTTTTCAAAGAGAAGTTTCATGTAAAATTCCATTAACAACATTACCCATTTGGCTAATCGTTGTGATAAATAAATTTTGGAGAAAATATATTTTAATGGATCAAATTATGTACCATAATACACTTTATATTTAATAAATAATGTCTTAACTTGCAACAAATACATAGGCCAAAAATTATTTTTTATTTTTTTATATCATGTTTCATAATCAATCATTATTCAAGTAATGTAGTACACATGAAATTCCTTACCATTTTCACCATGTTACACTAATAATTCAATAAGAGCATTAGATGGAGTAGAAATATAAAGACTAAAAGGATGTCCTGAGGTAGTTGGTTGTGAAATAGGAGGATTAGTCAAATATTTCTTTAAATTTTCAAAGGATTTTTGACAATTTTTGTTCCATTTAAAATGAGAATCTTTCTAAATAAATTGAGTAAAGGGGAGAGTCTAATCCACTAATGAAAAAGAAAAACAATGAATATCTTGAATCTTCCCTTGTAAGCTACAAATTTGAACTTTTTTCAGGAGGTGGCATGTTTATTATAGCATCAATTTTCTTTGTTTCCAGCTCAATGCCCCAATATGATGCAATAAAGCCTAGTAACTACCACTATCCCCAACAAAGACACATTTTTTAAGATTCAATCACATGTTATATTTACAAATTTTCTTGGAGAATTTTAACATGACCTTTATGTGATATAGACTTGGATAATATATCATCAACATAGTATTCTAAGATATTGTTGATAAAATCATGAAATATTAGTGTCATTACCCTTTGATGTGTTTCTCCAAAAAATTTCAATCCAAATGGTATGACAACCAAAAATAATGTTCCCCAAGGAGTAATAAAAGTGGTTTTGTATTGGTCTTGAGGATTAATGAAGATTTTCTTATATTTAGAAACCCATCCATGAATTATTTTCATGTGGTTGCATCAACAATTATGTCTATGTTAGGGAGGGATAAATCATCTTTCAAAGATGATTTATAAAGATCACAAAAATCTATAAACTTTCGAACACAATTATTTGGTTCAGCAATAGTTCCACTATATTCAATATGTAAGGTGAATAGTCAATGGGGAAGATGAAACTTGATTGTTAAATATTTTCAATATCTACCTTAACTAATAAATCCACTTTGGGATTCATTTTATGAATCTTCTACCTTAAGGTTTAGCATCATCTTGTAGCACAATCTTATGTGTAATGACTTTAGGATCTATGTTATGGATATCTATAAGAACAAGAAATAACTAGGAAACTCATGTAATAACATGGAATGCTCTTATTGTTCATTAGAGTCCAAGAATTTTCTATTAGATTGATTTCCAACATCTCCCTTTGGATTCAAGACAAGGAATAACCACCTCCTATGGACCCACTTATCTCTAGTATTTGTATTGGGCATTAATAGGTTAGTGTTTTAGTGCAACGACAAACATGTATCAAATTTTTCCAATTAGAATTACCTTTTCCAAGTTAGATGGGTCCATTGGGACAATGATAATATCTCCTATAAGTAATTTACTATGGTTTGGAGTATGAGGGAAGTTTGGGATATTTATTTACAATATACCATATAATCTAATATACAAGCATATTTTATAAAGTATGCATCAACATTTAGACAATAGGGAAATCCATGATCATGATGAAAAGTAGGTAAGTTTTCATAAACTCCAAAAAATTCCACTAAGGACTCATAAGTCATAAATAAATCTAATAAGATGTTATTAGTTGTTTTTCTTAGGAATTTGGGATGAAATAAGATTAGTGACACCTTAGAAGGGTCTTGTCGTATTGTGTTCACATAAAGAGATGGGATTTGAGAATATTTTGTGATTTTGAAAGGATAGTAACCAAGACCATTTTTTGTACCTTACATCTTCATTTCTATAGGGACCTTGATACCTTGTTCTTTTATACCACAACCATTTCCTTTATAACTAAATTTAGATAATATTTAATATCCTCATTCATAAATGGATTCCATTTCTTTTGAGTAATTTGGTTTTCACAATTTTTCACATCATAAGAGGATGTATAACTAGCCTCCTCTTTACTACTAGAAGTTGTAAAATTAGATGAGTGAGGATATTTCATTAGAGATTATGTAGATGCCACTACAACTTTGTGTAATTCTTCAAATGTATATGGTGAGATTTTATACTCCCCCATGAAGGTAGGTGTAAAATCTAAAGAACCACAATCATCATCCAAGAATTTATTCACGAGTGACTCACAATAATTTAAGTCCTTGTCATTGATAGTTATAGGTTCCACCTTTGATGATAGAATCAATGTGTTAAAAGGTGTTTTATGTACTATTTTAGTTTGCCAAAGAAATTTAGAATTAGGATCAAATTTTACCATATAAACCTTATTATTATATGTATACTTCATTATGTAGTTGTAGGGGAGGATATTCACTATTCTCAAGTCTATATTACATGGGACATTCTTCAATGAGAAAATTATCCTCCACTATCTCAAGGAAATAGGATCAAGTAACAAGAGATAGCTAAGGGAGAGTTTATACAATGTTTATTTTTTTTATGATTTTTATAGAAAAGGGAACTTCAAAAGTTGAATGATCAGGCCTTAGAGGTATTGGGAGATAGATAGACTATCTCTTAGAAAAAGGATGGAATTGCAAACCAAGGAAGATAGCACGATGTGTTGATATCTCAATGGAGAACTAGCATCACATATGAACCAAATACAAATTCATTCACAAGACTCTTGTAGGGCCTAATAAATATTGAAATATTGAAGTTTTATAGTTTAACTAGACTAGAAAAAATGTTGAAGATAATGAAAAGCACAACAAGAAGAATCCTAAATAAATAAGTAATCAAACTATTAAATAGAATGAAGAGGAGTGAAGGGAAAAAATGAACTCATGAGTGGTCTAGCTATGAAGACTACCATAAAGCTCCACATAGATAACCTACACAAATGGAAATAGTAAAATTTTTGGGTTTATTTTTGCGCTTGCCTCAATCAAACTGTCATTTTGTTGTTTCCACCTTCATGAACAACCAAAGAGACAAAAAGTAGAGAAATAGAAAATGAAATGACAAGATAAAGAAATGAAACTTGCAAGATAGAAATATGCCACTAAATAAGAATTATAATGCAACAAAATAAAATGTTACCATCCCTCCAATGAGCTTGTGAAGCCAAGAGGAAGTGAAATACTTTGACATATCTTAAGAAAAGATGTGGAGTCAAAAACGTGTAAGAACTTGATGCAGAAAAGCTTGAGTAATCAATATAGCAAGAACAAAATGAAGGTTAAGAGAATGAACTTGCAAGAATGAGAGTGATTTTCTATAAGTGAGAATGAATCAATTGAATCAATGAGAGTGAAGAATATGAGTTCAAATGAAGAACTACATACAATAGGGCCATTTTGGGCACACCTATGATGGTAGAGGAATTACACTTCATAGGAAGGAAAAAGTGTAATGTCCCAATGACCACAGGGTTAGGAATTTTATCAAGATATTCATGTGACACATGGATGTTTGCATGACATGAAAGAATCCTCAACAAAAAATTCCCCATTGATAGAAAATGACAGGGTCAAGAACAAAAAATAAAGTTGTGTTGGACACTAAGAACACTGAGAGGGGGGTGAATTAGTGTTTGGCAATATTTGATTTGCAAATCAGATCTTTAACTACCAACAACAATAATTAAACCCTTAGTAATATCCACATCATATAAATCGAAGGAAACATGCATACACATTAAACTACACCATAACACCTGGATTTTTGCATGGAAACCCTATTAGGGGGAAAACCATAGTGGAGATTAATCCACAAAGTATACTCTGTTAAAAGTATAATAAAAAGAGGAATACACTTGCATTCAAGCACACTACCTAGAGCTCACCACTCAAAAGAGAAGGCTCACTTCCTTATAAAATGTATTTGGTGTTACAAAAAAATGTTGAACTAATATTATAGCATCTGCAAATGCTTGGAATTAGTTCCAATTAGGCACACACTCAGACTTTGGATCTTTTATCCAACTCACACTTCTCCTCTACTTTTCTCTGCTCTATTGTAAAACCCCTTCTAAAAATTCACTCAATAGATCTTCTAAAGATTAACCCATATATCTTTTCTACAGTTTTTCGGAAAAAAAAATTCTTCTTCTACCTTTTTCACCACAAAAATTATTTTAAAATTTCCTTTATATACCCACTAATTAGGAATTTATTGTATGTTAGCTTCAAAAATATATATAATATTCTGGCTTATGTTGGCTCAAACCATTAATTAGAGTTGATATGTACCCACACAAGTTAGCTAGACAATAGTAGGGACCCAAACAAAAATTCCAAACATAAGAAAAAACTAAAAACATACTCCTCATACATCCAAAATGCGACGTATACATCAAGTCAGCCAAAATAAGAAAGTAAGTAGTAAATCATTCTTTTGAATCTCTTAACTCATACTTTGACTAATGAAACACCACAAAAATTTAAAATAGGATAGCATACATTCTAAACAATCTTCCATAGGGATCCACACCACAAAATAGCGATTCAGTGAAGTATTCAAATTGACTTCTTAATCTGATGTCATTTTCTTCATACTTTTTAACGGTAGATTACAATAACTTACTTCTCTTTCCGGTAGGAGAAATTACTACATTTTGGACCATACACTTGACTCTATTTGCCATCAATTACAACACAAGAATCCAAAAATAATCTCTACAAGCCATATGCCAAGAATCTCCCCCTTTGGAATTGATGGCAACACTTAGCGAAAAATGACTAAGTGTCAAAACTCAAAAACTTACCAAGACCAAAATTACTGCTTCCTCTAAGGATTTCAAGGAATTTTTCATTGCATTCTCTTCCCATTTGACATCAATGACAAAGCTTCCACTTCTTTTTCTACACTTCTTTCCTTCAAAATTTTACTAATCTCCCCCCTTAGCAAAATTGAGAGTTTTGAACAAAAATTAGAAAACTGCTACACAAATTAGAAGATTATTTTGTACTTAAGTTTCATTTCTAGAAGAGATTTCTTCCACGAGTCCACTGCAATCCCACTAACTATAATCAAATTTTTATTCTTTGATGTCCTATTGATAATTTGAACAAGGGATTCAAGAATGGTGAAGGCATCATTCAACTTTTCTCTCTCCTTTAGAATTTCAATCATTTGCTCTAATCTACATTTGGTATGATCTTTCACTTTCTAGAAAGAATCCATAAGAGTACTTTTGGAAGAGTGAAATTTTGCATGCTCAACTTGTAGAACATGAATCTTCTTCTTAACTTCTTTGTCCTTGTCTAAAACATACTATAATCTTGACCTATTTTGACAAGCTCATTTTCAATTTCCTCCAATTTGTACTTATACTTGCCAACCACATGGGGCCACCTAAGATAGTAATTGAAGATCTTGTTAGTTCACTCAATGCACTATCTTAGCTCATTCATTTTCTTCTTCAGTTTAGAAGGAGATAGCCTAAATTGCATCTTCATATGGGAAATTATTTCTTCCTCTTTTCTATTCAGAGGCATAGAGGCCATAACTTCCTGGATACATTGGATCAACTCATCTAGAAGATCATTTTGTAGACTCTCCAATTCAATGTTGTTATCAACAAAGTATCTTCCTAGAGTGTTTTCAATGACATCCTTCTCATAAGATGGTCCATTCAACCATATATCAATTATCTTTTGCATACCATCTTCATCCTAAATAATCTACAATGTTTTTTCTTTAAATAGAGCTCCTTCATCGTCACTATCTTCTACAATTTCCACAAATAGTTCAACTAGTTTTGGTTCATCTCTTGGAGTACATCCCTCAAAGTCTTCATTGACTACATCCACAACCATCTATTATTTTCCTCTTGCCTCAAATTTTGTTGACTTGGGTGTCAGAGGAGTGACACCAACCAGTTCTCTCTCTCTCTCTTCTTCCTTTTCATTGTGTTACTAGAAGATGATCCAACTTCAACTATCTTTACTGAAAGAGGAATAACACTTGAACCAAACCTTTTTATCAACTTTCTAAAGAAGTTCTCATAAACTCTTTCACCATTTTCAAATGAGTTGAAATGTTCAAAAAATTGCTTGCTGACTGGTATATTTTCTTTCCATGCCACATTGTCATTTAGAGGCAAGTAATTCAAGAAATACATCATAATGCATATAGCTAGATTGTTGAACCTAAAAGAGTAGCCCATATCCTTCAAAAATCGAACATTCCCCATTAATTGATCTTTTATCAAACCACATAGGTCAAAGTCTTCTCCTTCTATTATCATTTTGTGAGCAATATATACTGCACCTGCCAAGGTTGATCCTTCTCGATTTCTAAAGAAGGTTTTATATGAGATTTCATGAGTAATATACCTCATTAAAGGATCTTTTACTGTAGCAATAACTAGAGCCCTTTGATCTCTCATTATTCCAGTTAGGGATTTGACATCAATATTTCGAATTGATTTCTTTTTCAGAACATCACCAACTTCACACAAACCTATTAAATTTATAATTACATGCTTAGAAATTTGATAGGTTTTATCTAGAGTAAGGATATTACCATTCAATC